>CAHIKZ030000653.1:0-72500 GCA_903632075.3 Acanthosepion pharaonis
CAGCTTATAATTATTAAAAACAAGGATCATAATATTCATCTAGTGATTCGTAGGTTAATGCAACTTTTAAAATTTCGCCATTTTATATTATTATTTTATATCATTAAATAAATATAATATTTTTAATAAAACGAAAATGGGACAAATGACAATAACATATAAGAGGAAAGCATCAAACATTGCGTCCAATCAAAGTTGGGAGAAAATGGGCAATAACGAATGCAGAACTCAACATATATAATGGGATGATATTAATAATCTGATATTACATATGTAATGGTGTTTGCACGAACATAATGTTATTGTACTGTTGCAAGCTATTATAATATCGGGGATAGGGTTTAGGAACTTATCTGATATTTTGTGATTTAGTGGATGATTTCGGTAACCGTTATTTTTTTATATGTATTTCTTTCTGATGACTGGGGGTTAGTCTCGATCTGACGATATTTTAGTTGCGAAGGCCTACTGCATTAGACGCTTTTACATTCTCGGCACTGGAACAATCTGGCTTAATTCTCTGCCTCGGGGAACGTACGGTCTCAGCTTATTATTTGGAGTTTGCAGTTGATGTGACTTCACTCGTCAACGGCTGGCCTGCTACTAATTTTTTTAGAGTCACCACGCGCGTCTCTTCCTTTTTGGCGACTAATTTCCTGCTTGCTGATTGGCTGCTCTCGGCAAATCGCGTTGCTGCTTTCGCGTGCTGCTGCTGCTGGATTTATTTTTAGCTTTCGCCTACGCCTATGTGATTTAGGTCATGGTGTGGGAAAGTGATAGGTGTTATATGTCGGCTTGCATTCGTCACAGTATGTTTATTGAAATTATTGCTTTATCATAAGATTTAAGATGCTGACTATCATGGACGTGAAGTTGAGGCAACGATTAGCGACTCTGGGAGAAACCTTGGAATGCCGCGTTCGAATTCCGGTTGAGTTCTTTACGTTCCCTTTCTCAAAATTAACCTTTAGAAAGGATATGAATTCTCCCCCAGATATAGGTTGAATAACAGAACGAACTTGTCTCTCTAAATGGGACGTCGCAACCAGTTTAGGTGAAGTGAAAAATCAGGACTAAAAAAAAAAAAAAAAAAAACAGAGAAGAGAGATAGACTTCGTCAGGATATAATGACCTGAACCACCACTGCACCAATGCGTGTAGTGCCCCTTTGACCGCAATGTGTTACGGAACTCGCAACGTGATGAGATTCAAAATCGTGAACGTCATAGTCTCGTATTTTCCAGAAGTATCGATATGATCGCTAGACAAAAAATAAACACCCTCCTATTTTTGTGGAGTTTGATAGCTGAAAGGTCGAGAAACGATCATATCTGAATGGTTATGATCAGCGAACGAATTCTTTTTTAATCGATATCATCTCATGCAAGGCTGTAAAGCCACTAAGACACAAAAGCTTACAGGGCATGTGGAGAATTAGAAACTGAAACATTAATAATGAGCGGGAACTGAAAAGAGTAATCAGGAGAACAGTAGATAGCGATTAACATTGCATTTAAAGCTTTTCAGATTAAAGTTGGCTGAAAATCATGGAGCCAGAAAGGAGTTCCACAAGCAAGAAGTGCGAGAAAAAACTGTTAGCCTGGAATTTACGGTTAAATCTAGCCAGCTCAGCTGCAAATATCATTATCTGCTATTGACGTTTTGAAACGTTGTGTCTCACACCAGCACATAGTTCGTTTTTTAGATGGTGCTTCTTTTGGGGTTGCCATAACTTGTCGTAGAAAAATTAGATGATCAAAAACTAACCCTATTTTCGAGAAGACAAGGTGGGGGGAAACATATAAAGCAATGATTGCCATTCATTTATCTATTTTGTTCAACAACGAGACGGGAGATTACGATTTTAGAATCAATATTTATTCTTGCATCAATATATGTAAACAGTGTCATAATGCCCATAAAAACTTTTCTGCCATCGAGTTAAACGCATGTCTTTACTCTAAAGGTGTAGATACCAATAAATCTTTGAATGTACTTTCTTTGCAACGAAATGTTTTTGGGATTTTGTCAATTGAAAACGTAATAGTCAGTGGGTGAGAGATTAGGAGAATATTGAGGATATGGCAGATTTTCGTATCCCAATTTGTTGAGCTTTTGCTGTGTCATCCTGACATGTGACCGAAGCTTGTCATGAAACAGAAATTGAACCTCGTCAATTGACCAGTGCCGGTCGTATTTTGCTTAACGGAATATATGCCTGATCCAGTTGCTGGCAGTAAATTTTGGCAACGATGCTCTGGTTAGATTCCAAAAAGCTGTAATGGATAAAGCCGATGACGGATAACCAAACAGTCTCCATAATCTTCTGCTGGTAAAATTATTTTGAAAAGTTTTGGGGCCCTTCTATATGATCAAGTCATTGAACCGATCGTTTACGGTTGTTAGAAAGCATCAATTTCAAATAACAGATCATTATTCGATAAAGAAATGCATTATTCGAATATGGTAGAATGCAACTCCAAACAGACTTTAAAGCAGTTTTCACTGAATAAATTTGAAAGCCATTTGTCGAATTTCTTCATTGGACAGTATTTGGGGGGGTTCTGATATATGGTAAATGCCAATTATCAGAGACATTTCTCAAGACACCGTGACGTATGTTTTATTCGACAAGTGTCATGAAACGCTACTTGTCAGTTGTCTATAGACGCCTCTTATCACCCTCATCGTCAGGACTTGTATCCCAATTGCAGAACCTACGCTGTATTGCATGACAACTATTGAATTCTTAACGACATACCCAGTTGGCAACAGTTATGACCAAAAGCTCGAATGCATGCAAAAAAAAAAGAAAAATTAAATGTATTTTTCATGATCTCGATGAGGTGGGGGCATATAATGTTATTATAATGACATATTAGAATATATTTTCTCTAAACTCGGACATTATTTTCCGAACAGTTATGAAAAGAGTTCTTCCATGTAGTGTGCTCACCGAATGAAAATGATTAACAGGCAAAATGGCTCCTTCATTATGGAGGTTAATTTTAGTTTTCTGTAACCTTGATTAGGAAAAGTCATTATTCCCAGCTCTTAACTCACACTCGACTTGGACTAAATTATTTATTATTATATTGCCTTTATGTGCACTTTGAAGCGTATTGTAATAATAATAATAATAATAATAATAATAATAATAATAATAATAATAATAATAATTGGTTGATATAAGCTCTCTGCTACTGCTACTACTAACAATAATTGGTTGATATAAGCACCATACTACTGCTACTACTACTACTACTAATAATAATTGCTTGAGATAACCTCCATACTTCCATTATTACTACTACTAATAATTGCTGAGATAAGCTCTATGCTAATAACAAGAGCAACAACAACAACAACAACAATAATAATAATAATAATAATAATAATAATTGGCTGATATAAGCGCTATGCTACTACTACTACTACTAATAATAATAATTGGTTGATAAAAGCGCTATGCTAATAATAATAATAATGATTGCTGAGATACGCTCTATGCTAATAATAATAATAATAATAATTGCTTGATATAATCTCTATGCTATTAATAATAATAATATTGCTTGACATAAGGGCGATGCTAATAGTAATAATAATAATATTTAATAATGATAATAATATTTGTTAGATGTAAGCTATATGCTAATAATAATAATAATAATAATATTAATAATATTTGCTTGATATAAGCTCTATGCTAATAATTGTTGTGGTAAACCCTCCTACAGTAGAATGAACTCGTCCTCCCTTCATAAATACTAACTGCGAGACTTCGTAACAAGAGTCGTAGAGCAGTCTCTGACTGTTTGCGACTTCTGTCGAACTCTCTGCTTTAGCAGAGAGGAACCCAGACAAGGCTTTGCCGAAGGGCAAAGTTCGTCAGGAAGTGATCACATCCAAGCCCTTATGCGGGTTCAAAGGGATATTTTGGGCGAGCCTACGGGCTCGGAGAAACCAACGTTAAACTCGGCCTTGTGCCACAAATATTCCTCGTTAGGGGGACTGTTAAATATAGAGTCTAGGCAGTCAGTTGGGAAGGGAGACGCAGTGTTAACATATCGTTCCGGACGTGACTTTAACTGCTTATTGTAATCTTTGGCTTTGTATATATCTATTTCAATACACTTGTTCAACCTACCTTCGCCTTCCGTGTCTTTCTTTCTTGCCTCTAAACAAACAAACAAACAAGCAAACAACAACAACCTGATATAAGCTCAATGATAATAATTTCTTCTCTCACACTTCTTGCTTCTGGAGTTCGATTCTGACTTTTTGTTTTCCTGCCAATTGCGATATTCCAAAATTTAAATGCAATGTCAATCGGCATCTTTTGTCTTTTATTTTGTTTTTATCTCCCCTCTCTTTTCAACAGTTTCTTTGAACTTAGTGATTTCAAAATCTCATTCTTAGCACAGAACTTCGTCAGAATTGCATAGTCTTAATATTATTAGAAGCACAAAATTAAAAAAAAAAAAATAAACATTCTGTATCTATTAAATTAATCCATCTTTTTCCCCTAATTGCGAGTCATTTCCCGCAAATATGGTTGCTGCAGATGTAAACATATGTGAAAACAAGCCTCAGTCATTTTCCTACCACAATAATGTGGCTTCCGTGGGCTTTCTCTATAGAGACTTTCATCTTAACTCTTCTTGTACGAAGGATTTATGAATTTAAGTGCAGTACTAGATTGGCGGCAAGGTCTCATCAATTCAATTTTATATTGTTACTATCAGTTCTATGCTAAAAGTTTCTTCTCTCGCACTTCTTGCTTGTGGTATTCTCCTTCATTTCCATGCTTTTCAGTCAAATTTAATCTTCAAATATTTAAATGCAATGTCATTTGTTATCTACTGTTTTGATTATGCTCCTATTTCTCCCGATCGTTGATAACATTTCTCTTTTTTTTCGTATTATTTCACACTCAGTAACCCCTGATCTCTTAATGTCTTTACTGCCTTGCATGGGGTGAGATGATAAAAAAATGTTCAACCTCATAGGTCTTCAAGAATATGACATTTGAGGAGATAATTATTTCTTCTATTAATGTATGATTATTCTTTCTGAATTCTAAATAACTTCAGGAATCGACTAAAAGACTATTTTGTTTCTGTTATTAGCTTTATGGAGTTCTGGTGAAGACTGGCTTCAGTGTATCTGCTGTTCAGTATCACAGATTCGAATATCAGTTTCCTGAATATGACCTGATGGGCACATCGCCTAAAGTCTAATACACTTTGCCTCTCTGTTCATGGTGGGGGTAATGCACGAGCAACAAGATGGGTGTCAGGATTATTAATTTTGTTGTTCTTTTCTTAGATAAGATGGCGACTTGAAAATTACACGTCGATATTTGGAATATTAATTTTTTTTATTATCAGAACCTGTCCTCATATCGCAAAAATTTGATTGTGAAGCAGGAGTGTCGTATACCCCTATCAAACTGGATGACATGATGGGCTTATTCCGATTAGAATATTTCTACCCCTTGATTCACTTTGTTGATGATGGCCTTCTCTTTTCATGCTAATAATATTGAGATAATGTCATTACGTTCCCAAAAATAAATCACACTATATTTTCATTTTTTAAAAGAATTTGAATAACAAATGTGGTTTGTTTCATTTTTATTCTCCGGTTCGTTAGTGAGTAAAAGTTTTTTTTTATGTTCTTTCGTTTTTTCTCTTCCTGTTTGGTTTCTGCCTCCGAAGGAAATGTTTTGCATTCAATTTATCGTCTGCTATAATCATTTCCTTTCTTCAAGGGGATTGTTAGTTACTGTTTTAATAAATAACAGTTACTACACTTCATTGTTATTTTTGTTTCAATTTATGGAATCCATCATATTTTTTAAAAGCACTTATTTCATGCATAATGGCTTCATCTGCAAATTCAGTTGAAGTTTGTTCACACTTGTATCAAAGGAATCAAGACATTTGTTAAAACGTGCGAAATATTTTTTTTTCAATTTATTTAATCTTATTTATTTGTTCCTTTCTAGAAAATTCTTCCTTTCTTCAGTTTGAATTCTTTTTAATTTCTTTCTTCATTTTAAAATCTTTTTAGTTCCTTTTTTTCTTTCTTTGAATATTATCCAAGATTGAAAATCAACCTTTGATTACCGGCATTTTTATATAAGGGCGGAAAACTAACGTTAAATGAAGCACGTATACGTCATTGCCAACGAAGGAGAAATTATATGAAAGAAAGGTGTCATTATTATTATTATTAGTATTACGAAATAATATTATGTCGATGTAACAACTATATCTTTTCATATTGCAAAACAAAGAATATAAAAGTTGATATTGCCTTAGTCTTCGAACGAAACATTTCATAAAAAAAATGCATTTATATTTTTATGTGTAATGCTTACCAAACTAAGATATTTTTTTCGATTTAATAAATATTAACCTATAAATATTGTATTTTGTATTATGCACTCACATATGCCATATTTTCCTGCTTGCGGAATAGACGAAAGAGTAAATGGATGATTAATATGCTTTTACAGGATAAACCATTTCTAAAATTCGATGTATTCATATCTATCTATCTATCTATCTATCTATCTATCTATCTATCTATCTCAAGTCTGTTCATATGTATGCCTGTATGCATTTCTCTCTCTATCTAGCGAGCTATCTGCTTCAGTTTGATCATATATAAGTTGGTTCATATATATGTCTAATGCTATATTTCACTCTCTAAACCACAGACACACACACGTACACAGAGAGTCAAACACGCATATATATATATATATATATATATATATATATATATATATATATATATATATATATATATATAAAGAAATAATCATACATAGAATCAATCAGCAATATTAATGCGATTAATGGTGAAATCACTTCACTAGAAGAAACATAATAAAATATAATATATAATATATGTCTATAATAAAAAAAACAATTGATCCCGCAATACGAAATTCCTGAGAAAAAAATTACTAAGACGTATCACTATATTAATTGAACTATATACTTAGCTCATGTCACGTTAACTGAAAACACTTAAAAAAAGAATTCGTTGATTTTACTATATGACAAAATTCATATAAAAAATTCTCACTTGAAATTTTGAACTTTAGCGTTGCGACTCGCACGTTCTGAGATTGTACAACCATCAATAAATAGCACATTCTAAAAGAACATCTTTTCGGTCTATAAACAATTATTTCCTCTTCAAGTTTTAACTTTAAAGGAAAAATTACAGCCTGATGATGAAGGCATGGATCTTCGAAAAGTACTTGCATAACTTAAAAAAATATACACTAAAGAAACATCTGACAACAGTTTTATAAATGAGGATCACATCATTCAATGGATTAACAGTATGTTAATTACATTATAATTTCTATGTTTATTTATACGGGTGGTGTTTGTATCCATACACACATTTGTATGTTGAAATTTAAAGATTGGAGTGTGGCGGAAATGGTCTCGTGACATTTCCGCCACACTTCCAATCTTTAAATTTCAATATACAAATGTGTATGTATGGACACATACCTGTATACATACATATCATATCCGAAACTGCCCACATATGTTTTATATGTGTGAGTCCTGACGGACAATAAGTATGTATATGTGTCTGCATACATCGATGTTTGCGTTGGTACAATGACAAAACGACGAATTTTCCCCACCACTTACAATAACACCAATGCACGCAATTTATATAAACCCAAATTTAAAAAAATAATCAGTTTGTCTGACGATCAAAGCGTGAAACCCAGGGTCACAAACTCACATCTATCTAACCAAATATGTTAGCTCTATCTCTAATATTGAGCGCTTAATAAGTACCGCGCATATAATATATAAATAATTATACATATATATATTTATTTATAGTTATATACACTTTTCACATACACACACACACACACACACACACACACACACACATATATATATATATATATATATATATATATATATATATATATATATATATATATATATATATATATTATGGCAAGGAATAGGCGGAATGTAAGGACATAATTATGAAAACTAAGAACTAAAACAAACAACAGGTTTCCTCCCAGTACTCCCCAAGTTTGATAAACTGGGATTAACATTCAATGAGGGGGAAAGGAAAAAAAAATTATATATGATAGAAAGAACTAGAGCCCAATCACATTCAAGCCCAACAAGCAATCTCTCTGCTTACAGAGAAACGGCCTGCGGGACTTGATGTAAATGGACTCACGATCCTTCAAATGATATGCAGAGTGTGACTTCGCCAGAATGGAAAAACAGTCAACACTCAAACCAGCAACATATTCCCTGCTATTTTGTTTTTAGCAAAATCCAGGTAGCATCACAGACGAAAAAATTAAATGCGATTTTTTTTTTAGAAATGTCTTATTGTTAACGGATAAAAACGTTTGGAGCGTGCAGTCGCAACGCTAAGGTTGAAGTTTTTGAAAATTTGAGAGAATGCGTTTTTTTACTAATATGATAATTTGAGAATAGTTTTGTTGTAGGAGTTTATCAGTCAATGTGGCATTAACTAAATTGTTCAATAAATAGAGTAATGTCTCAGTTGTTATCCCGAAAATTTGCACGTCGAATTTGTTCTTTTAAATCAAATATATGGTACAGTTTCGATTTTTCGCATTTAATGTTTTCGTCTCGGATTGCTACCTGAGGATGACTGAATGTACAGTTGAAAGTAATTGCATATAAAAAATGACCTTATACAGCTTATAATTATTAAAAACAAGGATCATAACATTCATCGAGTGATTCGTAGGTTAATTCAACTTTAAAATTTTGTTTGCGAAAGGATTTCGCCATTTTATATCATTAACTTTACTAATCTACTTTTTGTATGAATGATTTATTGTAATATAAATTGAACTGCACCTCACATTTTATATATATATATATATATATATATATATATATATATATATATCTTATAGCCAATGCCATTTGGATTCTCATTCTCTGTCCTTTTGTTATTAAGTATTGTGACATTTTGATGATGGAAGATCTGCAAAGAAAAGAACCTGGACGTGTATTTGCTGCGGATAATCTAACGATTAAAGTACTTTAAGCATTTAGTACCTTGGTCGAATTAAGGTTAATGGGTCGGTTACCACTCGTATTTATGCTTATTCTTTTTCTTAGAATTTTTTATCCTGTCTATTTTCTATCAATTCTTTTATTATTTCTATGAAGTATGTTGCATATGGTTTTACCTTCTGAACATATTTAGATTTAATAAGAATGGGATTTGGGCGAAATTACATCAAGCACAGATATTCAGTTTCTTTTTCTCCAATACTAAATTTGTTATAAGTGATCCAAACACCGAGATATTTGAAATGTTATTATTTACTAATTGATAAACCCTATATCGTGTGGCAGTAGACAAAAAGATCGCTGAATCGAAAAGTTTATTCTTAAAAAAAAAATGGATTTTTGAAAGTTTGAAGATAAACAAAACTGACATAATTCCCTTAAACGTTAACGATTAGTTGTCAAAATTTAATAGTTAATAGATTTCTTCTTTTTAGCAGGTGTACTCCATTTTCCATTGTGTTCTTTTGTGAATACCCAGAAAGTAACGTTTTGTTTATTGGTTCATTTTTAATAGAAAAAAAGGGACACTTTGTAGAGGGATACGATTTATAATTAACTAGCAGTAGAGCCCGGCGTTGCCCAGGGATATAACAGTAAGAGATAGATCAAGTATCCACCATCATAATGACTGAAAAATAAAATTGACAAAGATTATTGTTTAAGGTTGACGGACACGCATGTCTTAATTATTATTATTATTTTTTTTTTTTACGAATTGGTCAAACCCGAACTCAAACAAAAACATTGTTTTCAATCGTTATGAGTCTTCCGATTGAATAGAATAATTTTATAAACAATTGTCTTGTAAATGGAATTTTTAAAGCATTCTGAATGTAAAAATAAAGAAAAAAGTGTGCAAGACAATAAGAAACACTACATGCCAAAAAAATAAGTGAAGTTTTGTTTTATCGGCTGAAAAATATAGGAAATCCGCTCCCATATTTAAAGGAACCCCACACAAAACAACCTGATGTGAGTTGTCCCCTTCCATTTTCACGATGTCTCTTAATCGTGTTTTCAAATTGATTTTGTGCAAAAACAATTATTTTTCCCATTTTTGGCGCTGTTAGAACCACCACAAGGTAATTTTATGTAGTCCTGTGAAGTTTTGTTGAAATCGGTTGAAAAATGTAGGAAATCCGATCCAATATATAAACGTTACAGACACACACACACACAATCTGCGTTTTATAATAAGTAAGATACTAATGTGAAATGTATTTTTAACATTTGGTTAGAGTGTATTTGCAATAACTGGGCTCTCTCGAAACATTTATTGAGTGGGGAAACAATTTAAAAAAGGATTTGAAATTGAAATTGGTTTGGGCATTTATTTAATAAAATGCTATTAATAATACAAATTGACATTCTGCTTAATTAAATATTTAGAAAGAAAACTGATTTATAGTTTAATGTTATTATTTCAATTTTTTCTTTAAAGTATTCTGGTCCCAAATTAAGTCATAGAATCTATTTCCATAATTGAAATTTGACAGACGGTGATATATATGTATATATAGAGATAGATAGATAGATCGATAGATCGTTCGATCAAAATATAAAAAGGAATAAACTGATAGATAGATAGATACATAGATAGATGAACATGCTGAGATTAGATATGAGACATAGCCTCCTTATATATATATATATATATATATATATATATATATATATATATATATATATATATGTATATATATATATATATATAGAGAGAGAGAGACAGACAAACAGACAGACAGACAAAGAGACAGAGAGACAGAGAGGCAGAGATTTAAACTGACGATAGAACAATAGATAGATAGAAATGACCAAACTCATGGATACAATATATGATAGATAGATAGACTGTGATAGACATTTTTGGTTAAATATCAAATCATAGATTTCTTCGGAAGTTTTATGGTCCTCAACTTTTATATGAGTAGGAAATCACGAGAATATTTCAATAATGCACGATGTACTAATGATGGAATGCAAAGAAGAATTATAAGACAACATCCTGAAGTTAAAAGACGAAAATTAACTGGTCCCCCCACCCGACACTCTGAATAATTAATTTCAAATATCGTTGGCTATGCATTATCTTCTTTGGAAAGTGGCAAGAGTGAATGAAAAAGAAAAAAAGTAAAGGAACATTTCCGAGAGCTGATATATTATTAAGACGGCTTAGACAGGATTAGAACTTTTTTGTTCTATTTCTGTAGTTTTATCGTGTGGATTCCATTCTAAATGGGAGAATCTTTTCAGAAGGAAAGAAGCATAAGCAACAACAAGTATCGAGAAGTGTTCCCACGAAACACAAAGGGACAATAAATATTCTGAGTAATCGATTGATGCTGATGAGTTTATCAAAATTGCAATATCCTTTTTAGGGAGTTTCTCACCAGCATTTCTAAAGCAGATACCCGAGAATGAATATCGACTTAAATCGTGAACAAGCATTGAAAAATATTGTCCGAGAGAGACAGAGAGGGAAAGATAGATTTGTACAGGGATAGATAGATAGATAGATAGATAGATAGATAGATAGATAGATAGATAGATTTGAACACTGAAATAAATAGATAGATAGATAGATAGATAGAGAGTAGATAGATAGCTAAATCTGAACAGATATATATATATATATATATATATATATATATATATATATATATTTGAACAGAGATAATTACATAGATAGATTTGAACAGATATAGATAGCTAGATAGATTTGAACATAGATAGATAGATAGATAGATAGATAGATAGATAGATATAGATAGATAGAGAAATCTGAATAGAGATAAATATATATATATATATATATATATATATATATATGCGTGTGTGTGTGTGTGAAAGTGTATATAAATATAAATAAATATATATATATGTATAATTATTTATATATTATATGCAGGGTACTTATTAAAAAAGCGCCTAATATCAGAGATAGAGCTATCCAACCAAATATATATATATATATATATATATATATATATATATATATATCGGTGTGTGTGTGTGTGTGTGTGTGTGTGTGTGTGTGTTTGAACAGAGATAAATAGATTTGAACAGAGATAGATAGATTTGAACACTGAAATAGAAGATAGATATAGAGAGTAGATAGATAGCTAAATCTGATATATATATATATATATATATATATATATATATATATATGTGTGTGTGTGTGTGTGTGTGTGTGTGAAGAGATTTAAATAGATTTGACCATAGATAGATAGATAGATGATTTGAACATAGATTAATAGATTTGAACACTGAAATAGATAGATGGTTAGATAGATAGATAGATAGATAGATATAGAGTAAATTGATAGCTAAATCTGAACATATATATATATATATATATATATATATATATATATATATTTGAACAGAGATAAATAGATTTGAACAGAGATAGATAGAGTTGAAAATAGATAGATAGATAGATAGATAGATAGATAGATAGATAGATAGATAGATCGATAGATAGATAGATAGATAGATCGATAGATAGATGAAACTGACATTTTTTTCCAGCATCTTTAATGATGCTTCCCAGTAATGTGTTCTAATTGAGGTTCTAGGTTGAGCTTAAATCTCAATACTAGCTTCACGTACAGGGCTTCCCAGAGATAACACCCTTTCATCGTGATAGGCAAAAAAGTCAGGGTCCGTTCATTAATGGTTTTCAAGGTATTGGATGTGATCAGCCAGTTTTTCTCCTACTCTTAGGCGATGATCAGTAAGAGTTTTGGAGATGCACCCATACAGCATTGTATTGTCAGCTTAGATATTCACAAAAGATCGGAGTATATACACTTAAGTCGATCAATTATGTAACCAGTTAGACTGATAAACAAGGCTTGCAGGACAACTGAGTTAATGAACTATATAGAAATATCTACATTCTTTACATTGTTCGGTCTGTTGTCCTCATCTTTATTATCATATTCACGACGTTTCGATCGTTGTACGCTGCGGCCTTCTTCTGGCAAATTAAAATTTCGAACTGAACCCTTTATTTCGTCTACCCGGTTATATTGTACAGCGGTTGAAGCGTATGAATATGATAATAAAGACGGGGACAACATTTGGAACAATGTAAATAGTTACAATACTTTATCTCAGAAATATCGACAGATCCTAAAGAAGGCCGGAGCGTACGACGACCGAAACGTCGTGAATATGGCAATAACATTCAACAGTTGAAAAAATGTAAATAATTACAATACCTCATTTCAGAAAATAATATATATATATATATATATATATATATATATAATTATTTATTTAAAAATATGATTTCATTATCGCTACATAAGAGGTCTCATGTTTCAAAACAAGAGCCGAAAACTTCAATATAATCCTTTTAAATTAAATTGAGATGAAAGTAAAAATGGGCTCCGTTCCATCTTCAAGCGAAATTTTTTGTTGAATAACGTATATCTGAAATTTACTTGTTTTAAAATTGAAATCAAAATCCCCATGGTAACAGCTATGGTGAATTGTCTAAATTGGGTAGGCGAGTGTAGGGTGTTTATAATAAGTAGCGGTATAGAGATACTTTCAAGGTGTCAAGTCGGGGAAAAGTGGGGGTGTCAAAAATGAAACGGAAGATGTATTGGCCATCGTCTAGTTTGCTTGTCTATGGAGATTTATTTGTTTATTTTATTTTATTTTATTATGAAAGGGAATTGTGTATATAAAAAAAGAAAAACTTTCGTAACGTTTGTTTTTTGACGACTTCATAAAGGGTTATCTTATATGTAAGGTATTTAAACTACTAATTTAGGCTATGGATTATGAAGTGTGTTATGTTGTATGCATGTTTGTAGTTAATTATTCCTACTATGAATCTGATGATTCGGCTATTTGTTAAACAAGTTATATACATTTTTTTATCTAATAATTCAAACCAAAAATCTGATGATGCCTACAAAAAACCGTTAACTCGTGTCTATTATTTAATAGATTATTATTATTTAGAAGTTTAATAATATGCAATTTTTCATGGAGGCACAAAGGGCATGGGTCATCCCAAGCTTTACATATTCTAGCCTTGTCAATAATTTTCCATTTAACTTTTGGTGTCTTATTTGTTTCCTTCAGGTGCCAAAAATATTTTGATAGTGAAGTCTGATTTCGTTTGTTTATATTATTAAAGGAGCACTTTATGCTGCCTCCATCTATCTTTAAAATTATTCTTCGTGGACCCAATGTATATATATATATATATATATATATATATATATATATATATGTATAAACCTGTTACTACTTTTCCCTAAACGTCCCTAGCGATAAAGAGGAGGACAACAGTTGGAACAATGTAAATAATTACAATGCCTCATTTCAGAAATATAGACAGATATAGATATAAATATATATAAACCTGTTCCTACTTCTCCCTATAGCATATATAGATGTAAAAAGCAGTGGGAAATGGCGGGAATGGAGTGCAATGACATGTAATATTTTTTCAAAAGAAAATGGCCAACCCTGTTAAGATTTATGGATGCCTGTGTTTGGGTGCGTAAACCAAGAGTGTATTCTGCTTTTAGGGGAAATCTAAGAATCTAATAGTTCTTTTGTCTATTATTTATATAAACTCTTAAATGCAATCTTCCAAAGAACATGAGAATTTATAAATAACATTGTTTTTTATAGTCGAAACGTTGTAAAGATGTGAGCAACAGTCCAAACAATGTAAATAATGTAAATAATTAGAATACATCTCAGAAGTAGGCCGGAGCGTATAACGACCGAAATGTCGTGAACATGACAATAAAGATGAAGACAACAGTTTGAACAATTTAAATGTAAATAATTACAATACCTAATCTCAGAAATATCGACAGATCCTAAAGAAGGCCGGAGAGTACAACGACCTAAACGTCGTGAATATAGCAATAAAGATGAGGACAGCAGTCGGAACAATTTAAATAATTACAATACCTCATTTAAGAAATTGTTGTTGCCTTGTTGGGACTTGAAATAAACACACAATGATAAGAATTGAATTAACAAATATATAAACAGAAAACAATAATACAAAATATATACAAACGAGCAAGAATGTTCTGTCCGACTGTCAGAGCTGATTGCTGGAAACTACATTCTCAGTAAAAAGCAATACCTGCTCTTATTTATAGCTGGGAGAGTCGATTAACTTAACAGAAATATAGACAGATATAAATAAAAATATGTATAAACCTGTTCCTACTTCTCCCTATAGCATAAAGCAGTGGGGAAAGGCGGAAATCAAGTGGGATTTATATGTAATATTCTTCAAAAGAAAACGGCCAACTCTAAAGAGATTTATGTATGTCTATGTATGGTTGTGAAAACCAAGAGTGTATTCTGTTTTTGGGGGCAATCTAAGAATGTAAAAGTTCTTTTGTCTATTATTTGTATAAACTATTAAATGCAATCTTCCAAAGAACATGAGAATTCATAAATAATATTGTTTTTTTTTTAAATTTTTATAGTAGAAACGTTGTGAATATGGCAATAAAATTGAGGACAACAGTACAAACAATGTAAATAATTACAACGCCTCACCTCAAAAGTAGGCCGGAGCGTACAACGGCCGAAACGTCGTGAATGTGACAATAAAGATGAAGACAATTTGAACAATTTAAATGTAAATAATTACAATACCTAATCTCAGAAATATCGACAGATCCTAAAGAAGGCCGGAGAGTACAACGGCCTAAACGTCGTGAATATAGCAGTAAAGTTGAGAACAACAGTCGGAACAGTGTGAATAATTACAATACCTCATTTCAGAAATATAGACAGATACAGATATAAATATATATAAACCTGTTACTACTTCTCCCTAAATGTCGTGAATATAGCAATAAAGATGAAGACAGCAGCCCGAAGAATGTAAATAAATAATAATACTCCATCTCAGAAATATACAGAGATAGATATAAATATATATAAACCTGATACTACTTCTCCTAAATTTGTGGGAAAAGGCGGAAATCGAGAGAGGATTTATATGTAATATTTTTCAAAAGAAAACGGCCAACTCGGTTAAAATCCATTGTTTTTTATAGTAGAAATATTTGAAGAGCAGAGTTATTAGGAATAAAATTAGGTTAGTCTTTTTTTTTGTATCATCTGTGCCGTGTCCTTTCAGAACATGGGCGATCATAGATGTCCCCTACCTGTGCTTTGTAGATTTAAGTAATTTTTGTCTTTCTCTATATATTCTAATCACTTTCTAACTAACCATATAAGACACATTATCAGGTAGCTTATTCGCTGAATTCTTCTCTTACACTTGCCTTCGATATGTCCTACGTGTGTCAGCTTCTCCAAAACGTATTGTCTCAATATGAACCCTATAAATTGCAACTAAGTCATTTTGATTTTAATTAGAAGTTTCCCCACCATCATTGCCATATTTACAACGTTTCAGTCGTTGTACGCTCCGGCCTTCTTCAGGTGATTGAAATTTCGAACCCAACCCATTATTTCACCCACCGGGGGTAGATTGTTCTAGTTCCGCGTGTCATGCCTCTTCCGGATGTCTCATTTATTTCCCTTTAACTCAGCTCTCCAAGTTTTTGGTTCACCACTACTGTAGCCTCGTATTGAACTCACAACTCATGGGTCTAGTCAGTGGTTCGAACCAACGCCTTTACCTACTGGGCCATTTGTCCTTGAGGAAGGCCGGACGTACAACGGCTGAAACGTTGTGAATATAGCAATGAAGATGAGGATAATAGTCCGAATAATGTAAATAATGCAAGTAATCATAATACCTCATCTCAGAGATATAGACAGAGATATAGAGAGACATAGACATAAAGGCCGGAGCGTACAACGGCCGAAACGTTGTAAATATGGTAATGAATATGAGGATAACAGTCCGAATAATGTGAATAATTAAAATAAACTTAAGACCTCATCTCAGAGATATAGACAGATATAGAAGTTTCCCTTTCGTTTCCATTTTCTTTAAAAATTCGTCATACATATGTTCACTCTATGGCATTCTCAACATCCTTCTGTAGAACCGCATTCCTGCTGCCTCAAGTCTCTTCTTTTTCACCAACATTCACTATCATATGATAGCACTGTTGTTACATAACAATTTAGCACTCCTGTTTTTGTTCCTGTCGAAATGTTCCTGTTTCTTAATAATTTGCTTCGCTTTTGAAAGGCATTTTCATTCCTCCAATGAGAAGTACCTCGTTTTCTGTCCCCTGTTAAAACATTTCACATATATTAAAGATTACTTTATGATTTTCGCATCACTAATTTGTATTTGACATGTTGGGCTAGTCCACTTGCTGACAAACATAAATTATGACTAGTCCTTACATATTGCTTTCCATTACATCCGTGTATTTTCTTTCTGTGACTGCAATCCACGTTGTGTCATCTGCATATATTAGTTTGTTCCAATAATGAATCCTGGAAGGACTTCTTTCTCAAGATTGCTCCACTGTAAAGGCTGAATAAGTCTGATGAGATAATACATCCTTGTTTGACACCTTTTCCTATTTCTGTGCATTTATTGAATTCATTTTCTTCCAGTATAATTTCTGGATTATTCTAATATCTCTCAAAAATTACTCAAGCTCATCTAACAGTTCAACAGTTCAAATGATTCTTTGTGACGTACTTTATCAAGCACTAAAAACATAAAACATAAGTATACATCCTTCTATAATTTATCGTAAATGGTGAGATATTTATTGGGATAGTTACGTGATATCTATCTATCTATTTATTTACCTTCTATCTATCTATCTATCTATCTATCAGCCATTTTTGGAGACATTTTAATCTTGGTAGTTAGGATAATATGGTTATGGTAGAATAATTTAATTATTTTTTTAGGCACTGTGATTAGTCATTTAATTAAATTTTTCTTGCATTTGTACAAGTGATTTTTTCTGGACTTGGTGTACAAATTTGTAGATCTAAGCCCTTTCGTTTGATCTATTATCAAGTATATTTATTTTGTTTAACTGAATGGCATGTTATGTTAACTTACATATAATTTAGGGATTCCTCTCCCCGAAAATTATTTCGGATAAAAACCAAGTTAGACAGTTTCAGAACTAGAGTTAAGTGCAAGGAAACACAATAGTCGTTTGAGTTCAATTAAGGAAACTTCAAGGAAAAAGAGTTGTAAGCAAAAGCGGTATAGGCGTGTTTGCATAGAAAGTGCATTTGCGGATTTAGCTTGCTTGAAGATTTGTCCTTGTAACTGGTAGGAAGGTCAGTCTGTAGAGGTGGCAGTGGGCTTCTATGTAGCAGTCCTAGCTTTCACTGGGTTTCAGGCTCATATCAGGGTTGGGCGTCTCTTATGTCGATAACCGCGGATGCTTCTCTCTGGTCGTCTAGGGTTAGTGTTAAGGCATTCCGTCACGCAGGGTGCAAAACACGGGCCAAACGGTCAAGTCTAAGAGCCAGTAACAAAGGAAAGCGAATGAAAAAGAGGCCGAATTCTGGGAGTCGGACTTTATATAGAGAAGCACATGACTTCTACAACGGAACTGATTAGATCCTCATTTCGGCACTTTCCCCGTATGACCATAATATTCCAATAGTATATACTGGTTGAACGATAAAAAGAATGAAAACGCTGATAATAAAAAATGAAGCAACTTTCAATAATGTCAATTACGAACATGACCACAACGTGCTGACCGTATTCGAAAAATAATTAAAAAAACATTTCCATTGCTATATGTAAAAAATATAGATATTCAGTTTAACAAAAAATCCCTGATAATGGTTAATAGATTAGTCGAAACGCTCTGATCTAAAGTTCATTTGGACATTTCTTACACTCTCTATATCCAGAAAGGACGAATTTAAGAAAATTATTATAAAATGTTTAATCGCAGTACTTTGTCAGTCGCCTTCATTGAAAACACACTTATATATATATATATATATATATATATATATATATATATATATATATATATATATATATATATTATGAAATGAACAAAGTCCGACAATTATTTTAAGACATTTTTATGTTTATACATTCTTTTTATAGATACAAATATTCAAGTAAATATTCTGTTTATAATAAACAGTATTAACAACATTTACCGGCCTGAATGTCCGAGAAATTTCATAGAAAATATTTGTCCTTGTACCTGTATCTTATACGGAACTGTCATATAGCCTGACGTGCCTTTAACCGATTTGGCCACAGAGGACCGTTCAGTTAGCAAGGTAGTTTAAAGACAGTAAAATCGACCTTGCTAACTGATCTACCCCTGCAGCCCAATCGCTTAAAGGTACGTAGGCTGTATGACGGTTCTGTATAGGATACAGGTTCGATTCCAGTCGAAGGACGCATATTTTCTAGGAAAATTTCTCGCACATTCAGGCCGGTTAATGTTTAATACTATTTATTATAAACAGAGCATTTACTTAAATATTTGTATCTATAAAAATGTCTTTATATACTAAGAATATATATATTAAGTAATGCATTTTTGGCAATTTCTTCTTAATGATTTCTGTTTAAATACGATTAGATTGACCCTGATGAGAGTTCCTGAAAATTACGCACTTATTTTAAAATCAAAATTAAGGTTTCTACTTGTATATTAATTCAATTTTTAAACGTAATTATTCAATAATTTGGCATATGTCCCGAAGGAAATTCGCCAGTGGCAAGGAAGAATGCTAATAGTTTTACCAAATTGATTGCTAAAAAATGAAGTTCTCCCCTCTCTGTTTATTGCAATTAATTTTAAATGTTAAGGATTCTCATGCTATTTGCTATGCGTTTTCTCCTTCAGAGAAAGGCAACAGTGAACGAACGAGAAATAAAGTCCAGGAGTGATTTTGTCTTGTAACTCAATCTAATTGAGCTGATAATCTTTGTTTGTTTTTTTTTTTTGTTTTCCTAAATAGTGCTATAATTTAGAAAACTTAAAATTATTTTTGTATAAAAACCTAATAACCATTCACAAATTTATCACTATTTTTTTTTTTTGTCTCTCTCTCTCCAATAATTGATTTTATACATTATGGGATCCACTTTAATCATTTCGCTTCGATGAATGACGTTCTTTCGTGCAACACCGATAATCAGAAAGCAACGCCACCTGTCGCCTAACATTTTCCGTTCCGGTGAAGCGGTTAATTTATTAGACGCCGAAAATATCATGACGTTCCAACTGCAAAACGAGCAGACATGTTGAAAATGTGACTGGCATTGTGGTTTCAATGAATCCTTCACTTAGTCAAGAGGTGAACTAAAGCTACTTGAAAGTTGAGAAACTTGTTACGATTAGTAAGAAGAGAAAATAAAAAAAAATGTTAGAGATAAATACAAACCATGGTTAAATATTAAAAGAATTCACAGGAAAACTCGTTCGTCCCTTGGCGAGTGAAAAGCTTTTATATTATATAAATTAAATATTTAGCAATGATCTGCAAAACTAAAACTCTGCAACAGTCGTCTTAATTTCTCACATATTATTACAACTCTGGTGAACATATTAAAGCTTGACTATATACACTGGCTTCCTAAATTATAATCGTAACAAAATCTCCATGACAGACGTCCTTTATATAATACCAGAAGTCTAAAAATCTTAAAACATAGAACGTAAAATCTCTGACTTCAGAAAACAAGGATACTTTATCAAAAAGAGAGTCTTCAAAAATTTTAACATGCACACTCAAATATAACGTTCTTGCTCCCTAACGTTGTTTATAGCAGTGTTTGGAAGGAAAGTGTGTAGAGTGTGGTCGTCTCATCATAATACAGAGGTTCCCTCAGTTACCATTCATCGGCCAAGCGCGACATTCCTTAGGTTCAACAACCACTATAATGTCCAGGGCTTGGCCCTTGCTACTTTTTCCTCTTCAAAAACCAAATTCTGCTTGAAAGAAACAAGATTTCTAGACATCGAGGCAATGGGACGAAGCAGCTACTTGCTATCCAAAAAAGGATTTCCAAGAATGCTTCCATCAATGAAAACAACAGTGCATAAAGTGTATGGATCCAAACGGTGACTACTTCATAGGAGATTAAATATCGAATTGATATGTATTGTAGTTTCATTTTTATAGCACCGGACCCGATATCTTTATATCAAACCTTGTTTACAGAATCTATATTCTTTGATATTCTTCAAAACATGTCGGATAAGTTGTTATTGTTATACCGTCGTTGTATGTTACTAACAAAATCAGTCGACCAGCGGATTTATGTTTTTGGGAGCCGTCTCATCTGGAACTAATGGTCTCTTCTCTTTTGGATATAACTACCTGTCATCGGTTCTTTTTCCAACGGGCCCACATTATAGGCGAAGCTGGGTCGAGCACGTGTTCTGGTTATCGAAGCAGCCACTGAGATCTACTTGATCGTGGAACTCCGCCCTCTAACAGGTAGTCATCCCCCAGGATGAACCTGGCTTCTCTGAAGAACCCTGACTGCAAAGTCTTTTCTGGTGTACTGCACATATACTACACACGCTATATGTTATTTATAATGCAAATCAATGCCATTAAAATATATGGTCTGGTGCCCTCGCTGTTCACCTCGAAGTCCTTGATAAATTCGAGAGACGAATATGCAATGTCATAGACCCTGATTAGACATCTCGTCTACAGCCACTTTTTTTACAGACGTGCTGTGACTTCCCCCTGTCTTTTCTACAAACATTTTCATGGCAACTGCTCTGAAGAGCTACTTTCACTGGTACACAAAGTACATGAATTTAAGCATAAACCCTTTCATTGCGGATAGACTTAAATACAGTCGCTTCTTCTCCCGTACTTCTTGACAGTGGAACACTCTTCCTCTTCCTTCTCTCCCCGATAACTATAATCTTCAAATATTCAAATGTAATGTCAATCGACATATTCTGGTGCGTTGATCTTGTTCCCCGCCCTTCTCTATATCCTTTCATTAAACGACCCTCTTTAGTCTTGCTCTCACTCTCTGTAACCCCTTGTGTGCTAGTGACACCCCCGTCTTTGCTTGGGGTGATATGCTTAAAAAAAAATAAGATAAATAAATCAAACTGACAGTATGTAAATGACGTTGATAAAATTTTCAAGGTATATTTTTCGGAGGTATACACAATGTCGATTACAACTTCGAATTTCTATCTTTATTAATAATTTATTTTGTTTATGATAATAACTTTTGTTATTTTGTAATACTTTCTAATATTTTCACTATTTACATTATTCGGACTATTGTTCTATTACATATATATTACAACATTTTGGCCGTTGTACGCTCCGGGCTTCTTCAGGTGGTGGGAATGTCGAACTGAACCCATTATTTCGCTCACAGGGGGCCGACACGTTGTAATAAATATGTTGACAAAGATGAAGACAATAGTCCAAAAATAATAAATATATATATATATATATATATATATATATATATATATATATATATATATATATATATATATATATAAAAAGAGGTTATAGTGGTTCCAACGAGAGAAAAGTATGTATATTAAAAAGAAGGGAAGAGAGGTGCCGCAAACGGTTTTTTTTTTTTTTAAATATTATGCTTTATTTTCCATAATTTTACTAAACGTGTTTCTGGTCTCGCGACCGTCTTCAGGTAAGAGCGGAGATTTCCACATATTATTAGAAATAATTAATGTTTTCCCTATGTTTTTCAATGTTAAATATTCTCGATATGAGACATTCTCTGTTTTTGTGTTAGTAATCCGAATGTCTTTCTTTTATATATATATATATATATATATATATATATATATATATATATATTGATGAATTTTTTTTATATATGTAAATTTTTTAGTGCGTTAAAAAGAAACAAAAGGTAGAAATGTAATCATTGAGCAGTGGCACATGGAACTTGTGCGTCTTATTTTATGAGGAAAGTCACGTGATGTCATTCCCCATTTTGTCTGGTTTTTGTTTTGAACTGGGAATAAAACTGGTTTTCATGACTGTCGTATGGTAAAATATAATATTTTTGTGTGAAGGTCGTTATGAAATGGGAATCATTTTTAGATGTCGTTTATATCCTCTTGTTTATTTTGGAAGGTCGATAGAAATTACACTGTGATCTGAGTTACTTGAAAGGATGGTTAAAATCCCTTTGTTTTTTGTACACATTTTTCTCTTCTGAAGGTATGTATTGTGACGCTTCCTGTAAGACGGATTCTAATATTTTGCTCATGAAAATAACTTATTTTGATGTTTTGGCCTTTAATTGCATTGTCAAGGCTCAGACTGCTGTCCTTAACTTTATTGCTATTATCATAACTTTTCGACCATTTTGACTCCGGTTTTCATCAGATATTTTTCGATAAACATTCAGGGAATTTCAAAATAAGAACAAGTGATATTTCATCGTTCTTATTTAGTACAGCCCTGTGATATATCATCCTGTTTTCACTGAATCTAGGCCAAGAGACTTAAAATGTCGGTGCCATATTATTTTTGAGTTCAATCCTGAGCCGGTTAGTGATGACTTTTTTTTATTTATAAATAACTTCAAAATATATCGATGTCAGAAACATGGATTTGATTAACGCAATGTCTTTTAGACTACTAAATGTCTACTTATATTGATTTCTTGGTCACCCTCGGAAATTTTCAGACAGGCCTCATATATACAGGGTGCAATGGATAAATTTTTGCCATTTTATGTTTTTATATTTAGTTTCCCCATGATCTTTTCGATTGCACAGTAGAGTAGGGCCAGTTGGGCACCGTCTGTAAGAAAATGAGCACCATGACACAAATCACTTTACCAGAAATTTGGAAACAGCATGCAGTACTCCTGGTTATAGGAACATTTCAGAATGCTTGGGTGTCAATCTGAGGATAATTCAGAGGATTCGGAATGTGTTGGGTGATATATGCAGTGAATATCATGGTGTTTGAAATGATCACTCGTGATGTCGACGTTATGCCTCCATTCATCTTCCGACAGGGCCCCAGACTCAACACGAAGGCCTACATCAAGTAACTTGAGAAGGTAGTGTTTCCCTTGGTCAAGAGGTTAGCTGCTGGAAGATCCTATGTCTGGCAACATGATTCTGCATCATTCCACAGAAGCAGGGGAACAATTTCTGTGACCTCATCACCCATTTGCATCTGACCACCTAACGCCCCAGACTGCAACCGCCTTTGATTATTATGTGTGGGGGTCAGTTGAGTGAGAGACTAACAAAAAAACTTTTAACACCAAAAATGAACTGAATGCAAGGATCATGGCAGTATTCACCAACTTAAACAAAAAGTTCGTCCAGAAGAGTTGCAGGAGATTATGAAGTCGTTTGGAGGTAGTGAAGTCAATGGCGATTTTATTGAATAAATTTACACTAATATTTCATGCTTTTCTGCAATTTTGGGAAATATATCTGTTAAAATAAGATGTAAGTGTTATTTTCATTTTTGCGTAAGTTACATTACAATTTATCATGCTACCCTGAACACATACACACACACAGACACATATATATATTATTTGCTTGTTAATACAGACTACTTACAATTCAGTCTTTCAATCATTACTTTCGCTAACTTTTTATTTACCTATTTCGACTTTCAAATTACTTGCCGATTTTTTTTTATCGCTTCCATTCTTCTTTTCTAGAACATTACTTTACCATACACCTCTTTTTAATGATTGACCACATGATTTCTATTAGATTCATATCTAGAGAGATTAGCGGGGTCATTCAGTTAATTTGTTTTGGGACCGGTAGGCGATAGTGAGCTATGAAGAATGTGAAAACAAGTATCTTGCAGGGATATACTCCTTTAAGCACCCCCTTGTATTATAGAAATATTATATAAATTCGGATTACAAAAATTTGTATATACATATATATATATATATATATATATATATATATATATATATATATATATATATGGTGCTGCTCGTTTGGAAAAACCTTGGATAGCTCAACTTGCAGTAAAACAAATAGGCACCCGAGGAAAAATAGGGAATAAAAAAGAAAGAGCCAAGAACATTGAAACAAAGCGAAAAGAATGGTCAAGTTTTTACGCTCCAAGTCCAAAGAAAAAAAATAAAATGAGTAAAAAGACAACTACGTAATTTTCCTTTTTAGCCGGTTTCCTTGAAGATACGTTTAGGTCAAACCTACGTAGGTTTAACTGTCTCCTTATGATTATATATATATATATATATATATATATATATATATATATATATATATATATATATATATATAAGCTGTGATGGATAAATTGCCATTTAAATTGCTAAAAGTGAAATTAACACTGACAAATCATCTTGAATTAATTAGAAAATGATCTAAAAATATATATATTTGAACTTTATTTCAATCATTCAGGACCTTCCAATCCTGAGCTATGATTAATCAATGATGAATATATCATTTTAATTTATGGTCGATTTCATCACGATTATTCTGTTGAGCTTGGAGAGAAATTATACATTCTTATTGTTGCATGAAGAGTTCAATAGTTTTATAAAATCCTCGAAAAATTCCACTAAGATATCTTTAATCCTTTCCAGGAGACACAGTTCAGATCTTCATCTAACAATTAGACAATTCTGCTTTTACACAATTCGATTCGAACAATTGTTGCTGTTTTCACCCGGTATATATATATATATATATATATATATATATATATATATATATGTGTGTGTGTGTTTTCATAAATCTCAGAACGCATCAAGCTTTTGGAAGGAAGGGATTCGTGTTCGGGCTGATAAGTTTTCAATATGCTTACATACATACATACATGCATACATATATATATATATATATATATATATATATATATATATATATATATGTGTGTGTGTGTGTGTGTGTGTGTGTGTGTGTTTAACTATTCTGAATTAGATTGGGAGCAAAATGAATAAAATAAGACAGGAGAAAAAGAAAAACTATAATTCGTCTACGTGTTTCGTCCTCAGAGGGGGGAGTTTTTCAAGGCAATTTAGGTTTTATTTTGTTGCACCTGCTTACATACAAAGATGATGATATCATTGATCTATAAAAGGTTTTAGATTTGAGAACGTTCATTAATGTTCATCAGGTCGTTGAAAGATTCAGTCAAAACATGTATGGAGGACACAAAATGTCAGAATTCAAAGTCTGGCAAAAAGTAACAATCTAATGAATATCTAAACGATGTTCATTAAAAAAAAAATCATTATATCACTTGCTCAATTTTGTCTTACTAGACTTTGAATTGTGTCACTTTGTGTCCTCCATATCTTTTGACTGACCATTCAACCATCTGATAAACATTCCAGGACGTTCTCAAATATATTTAGCCTTATCTGGTTAATATACAACTAAAGTGTAGCAAGAGGAGTCAGCTAATTACTGGAACGATAGAGAAAACTAATTAAAATGGCTTACTTTATATTTTTTTATCGTTTTGGCTTTCCTTAACAAAAGCCAATCTCAGGTAATAAGCGGGCACCGGCTTGATCGTATATTCTTAAATGATTTTTAGCCACAGCCATCTTATAGCTTAAACGTTTTCACTGTCAAACAGGGACACAAAAACGAACAGGAAAATAGCAATTCATTTATTATTGAATCGCATGGATACTTGAAAACTGTGACAAACTGAACAAAATTCATTAAGAGAAGCTGTGATCAGGAGTATTTAGAAACAGATGACTTCATCATCGGCGTTTTTATCTGCAACTTTAAAGATGACAACAATTTTCCATCAACATTTTATTTACCTGACAGAACTGTCACAACAATAGGAAAATGATGGAAACTAGTAACTAAGTTTTATCAGCAAAGAGATTTGGATGATGGAAAACAATGATAAATAGATGCATTATATAGCGAATCTATAGAGGAATGTTGTATCACCTTGAAGTGATAAAACGGCTTGCATGCTTTAAAAGAACTATGTGGGCGCGGGCTTCGGCCCTTAGCAAGTCCATCACAGCTCAACAGGTCTGTGGGTTAGGAGCCAGACGAAAGAGACACTCTGGTCCTTCAGTTTGGGGATTGTGCAGTAGGCTAACAACTTAGTCACTTAAAAACTATCTGGTTACCGAAACCTCAACAATATCTTCAAACAACGTACACGGCCGAGGAAGAGTCCTCCAAAGTGGATTGTATGACGCGTGCTGGTTAAAATCCCCCGGGATGTCAGCCGGCATGACATGGGCTGAACTGAAGAGGATCGCCCGGAACCGCGTCTGTTGGAGAGGGGTTGTTGCGGCTCTATGTTCCCCCAAGGAATTAAGAGGCACAATAAAGGAATAAATAAAGGAATAGATTGTAAATCCAAATAGTCAACAAGACAAACAATAAGATCTCTTTAATCTTGTGTAAATAATCTCTTCTGTTAATTGGTCATTTGGTTGTTTTATACTAAGTGACCAATTAAAAAGGAAGATAATTTAACTGCTTTTTCTCTTTTTTAAAACTATATGACCTAGGGGCTAGAACGTATGCTTTCCGACTATGGATCGTATCTCACCATAATCAGCTTATCACTAAGGTGACTTCTTGATGTTATTAACCCGAGGAAGAAATTCCAGCGTTTGGCACCTTTAAAAAGTATCTAAAAACCCTACCGCAATCCTTGTGAATGAGATTACATTGACGGAACTGTTTGAGAGCCGCCACAAGTCATCGTGAGCGAGGGTTTGTGTGTACTAGACTTGTTTAAGATTGTTGATAACGCGCTCTCTCCCAGAAACTAGAACTAAGGTCCGATCAGCATAGCTGCAGTAGAAACCAGAGTTGAGGTCTGTGAGAGCTGAACCATGGCTGCCGTATGAACCATAGCTGCAGTATGAACCATATCTGTTGGTATTCAATTGTGACACTTCACGTCATCCATAGCTTGCATGACATTTCGACCAACCTGATGAATATAATCGTTCTTAAACTGAACAATATTGAAAAATCAATAACATATATGTGCTCGTATATAATTAGTAGTGACAAAAATAAAATCCTTGCATTTGACTTGATAAAGTCCATCAGCGGACAAAAGGCGTCGTATAAGATAAGTTTCCTTTTGTCTTTATACATATTGTCCCCCTTTACAGAAACAACAATTGAATCGAATCGTGTAAAATTGTCTAATTGTTAGACTAAGATCTGAAACGTGTCTCCTGGAAATGATTAAAGATATCTTACTGGAAGTTTTCGAGGATTTTATAAAACTATTGAACTCTTCATACAACAATAAGAACGTATAATTACTCTCCAAGCTCAACAGAATAATCGTGATGAAATCGACCATAAATTAAAATATATTCATCATTAATTAATCATAGCTAAGGATTGGAAGGTCCTGAAGGATTAAAATAAAGTTCAAATATATATATATTTCCAGGATCATTTTCTAATTAATTCAAGATGATTTGTCAGTGTTAATTTCACTTTTAGCAATTTAAATGGCAATTTATCCATTATATATATATATATATATATATATATATATATATATATATATATATATATATATATATATAATATTCTGGTGTGACAACATATTTGTCCAAATCGTGTAACAGTAAAATTGTACAATTGTTAGATTAAGATTCGAACCATTGTATCTTAGAAATGATTAAAGATATCTTACTGAAATTTTCCGAGGTTTTCATTACTCTTTGGACTCTACATTCAGCAATAAGAATGTATAATTACTCTCCAAGCTTAACAGAAGAATCGTGATGAAATTGATCATGAACTAAAATGTTATATTCAAGGAAAGATTGAAAGATTAAAATAAACTTCAAATATATATATATATATATATATATATATATATATATATATATATATATATATTATTTCAGGATCAGTTTCCAACTTATTGAAGATGATCCTCGCCCTCTCTACCCTTCTAACTTTCTGTCTTTATTAACAACTTGCCTGGCACCTTTCACGTACGATTTCATTTTCAAGTCTTTTTTTCATGGCTCTTTGTACTGTCGTAGCTGAAACTACTCTCTTACGTGCCAAATGTTTATGGACTGAGTTGGATCTTTTCTAATTGGTCATTGTAAGTTGAAATGATGAGCCTTCTTCCTGTTGTGTCCTTCTGTTTCCTCTTTTTAAAACTTATTTACCGTTCTCTTGATGATTCTTGAATGACCTTTGAAATGGAAGCCAGAGTATGAATGTTCTTACTATAACTGAAGTCCTGAATGATTTTTTTTCTTTCACCATTGCTCAGTTGGGAAGACAGTGGGGCTTACATAAAACATCCTTTTCTTTATCTAGCTGAATAACTCAAAGGATTTTTCATTCATTCTAACGATAGATTGTGTCAAGATGGCTAAACGCCTTATCTAAAAACCTGGAAACAAGAAACTCAATTAGTTTAATGGTTTTGTGGATATTAAACATTTTGTGGGATGGAGAATTATGGTGTTAAACGATTTTGAAATTTGGCTGTTACACCTTTATATATATATATAATGTGTGTGTGTGTGTTTCTGTGATTTATCGAATCTAGAAGAAACCTCAACAGAATATACAATTATATTTGGGACTCATCAGCAGTGCGCATCCACTACTGAGAATTGAAACCCGGACCATCACGGGTCTCGGTGATGAAGAGGTAACGAATTAGAGTCGATACAGTGCCGCTCGATCACATATTCCGTGGTGGACTTATCCGAGTTTCCCTTACCCAGAGGAATATGCCCTAGATAGTGGAGGCTGGAGAGTCCTAAATATGGAACGAAACGGCCGTCCAGTGCTTACTGCATTCTGTGGAAATTTCTTCTAGACTCGATGAATTACTTAATTATAATTACCTCAAATTCTCCTAATAATCTTTATCACACACACACACACACACGCATATATATATATATATATATATGTATATATATATATATATATATATATATATAATTTTGCTCTGTCGTTTGACATACAGATCTCAACGTGTTTATATCCCCTTGGGAATTCCATACAGATTGCCAATAATTTTAGGGGTGAGAGCGGGATGCCAGCCTCGTAGGGCGCTTGAACTCATGAAGTCTGGGAACCAGCGAATGCAGCTCCTCGGAGCAATTGAATACCAATTGGTAATTGGTCGGAATAATTCCAATGTAAAAGATATTAATGCAAAGAGAGCTCAATGTAAACTACTGAGCAATATAATCAAAATAAATAAAGACAATCCTTAAAAATTCATCTTGGTTATAATTTATTTCATGAACATATTTGAAAAAAATTTCTAAATTTTGGGAAGGAATAAAGAGCGACAGAGGGGGAAGAGGGAGAGAGAGATAGAGTAATAGAGGAAGAGAGAGAGGAAACAAATATTTCTTTAAAGGCATGAATCAGTTAATATACTGGGTAAGGGAGGAAGTGATCAGAATTAAAAGACTTACAGCAATATGACTAGTTCAACCCATTAAAGAAAAAAATGTTTCTAGGTCAACTTATTGGCTCATCATTTAATTGTTCCTTCTTTCTTTTATTTTCTTTCCCTATCTCTCACTCTCTCTTCCCCCTCTCTCTCTTTTCCCCCTTCTCTCTTTCTTACTTCCCCCAATTTAAAAAAAAATTGTATTGAATTTTTTTTTAATTCTTTTCTTCCTTTCTTATTATATATTTTTTCCATTTCTTTTTTCCTTTCATTTTCTTTTATCTGTCTGGACAAATTGATTTAATTTCTAAAAAAACCTTCGATCTGAAGAGATGAATATGTAAATATATACATGAAATAAATTATAACCAAGATGGATTTTTAAAAAATTTCTTGACTATATATATATATATATATAAAGAAAGAACAGTAAGATATATAACCCGGTGTTTTTATAGATATTTTTATTTTTACAAAATAGTGCTCAATGTAAATTTACAGAACATTACTATTATAAATTAGCTGGTTTTAATATGGTTTTTCGCTACGCAGTTCTAACCATGTTTCAAAAATGGAAGCTAAAATCTTCGAATTTAATTTTGTAATTAAATTAAAGACATTAGTTTTCCTTTCATCCTCAAGCGAATTTTGGAGTAACTTATTTTTAAATTTACTGGGTTTTAAAGGCACGGCAAAAATCATAATTCACGTTTCCAAGGATACAGAGAAATCCATTCATCCAGACAAGGGGTGGTTGCGTGTTTATTTTCATTAACTTTTGTTGTATCACTTATTAGTTACGTTCGAAAAAGGTGTTACGTTTTGGTAGGGGTAGGTATGTATTTTTCAACGAATTCTGACATCCGTTAAATGCATGTCGTCTGGATTTTTTTTTTTTAAAATAATTGTTAACGGCTAAAATTCTTACGGCATTTTTTCTATTTGTATACTTAAAGATTTTGGGGGGATGTTTAGGTTAGAATACGTTTTATTTAGCTAGAATTTTAAAATATTTACACTTTTAATTTTTAATAGACTATATTTCTTTTTAAAACAAGTAAATTTACTTACAGTATGTGAAATTATTTTTTCATATCAAGTATATGTATGTATATTACCAGGTCACATTTTTTTAGAATTTTATTTAAGTAAAATGTATGACAATGACGGCAATAATAGCTAATTCATTTCTCTGATTTAGTAAACTTTTATTTTTTATAAACTTAGTAATATATAGTTTCTCATGTATGTACAAAGGACATGGGCCATTTAATGGACTACATCTTCTAGCTTTTCTTATTAATTTCATTTTACTGTAGGTGTTTTATTGGATTCTGTTAAGTGCTTGTAGTACTTTGAGAGGAGTGTTTAGGTTAGAATACATTTTATTTAACTACAATTTTAACAGATGTTTAGTTTAGAATTCATTTTATTTAACTATAATTTTAAAAACAATTTTAAAATATTTTCACTCTTAATTTTAATAGACTATATATTTTTATAAAACAAGTAAATGTAATAGAATTTCTTACAGTACATAAAATTATTTTTTCCCATCAAATATAAGTACGTATATTACATGGTCGCACTTTTTAATTTTATTTTTAAATATTATTTAAGGAATTTTTTTGACAATGACGGCACAAAATAGCTATTTCATTTCTCTGATTCAGTAAATTTTTATTTTTATAAACTTAGTAATATAGAGTTTCTCATGTATGCACAAAGGACATGGGTCATTTATTGACCTACATATTCTACCTTCCATTTTACTGTAGGTGTTTTATTGGATTCTTTTAGGTGCCAGAAGTACTTTGAGGGAGATGTTTGATTTTTATATTAATTCATCCTAAATGAACTTTGATATTGGTTGAACCTTTATTTTGAACTCACATATCATTCGCAGGCATGACTGCTTTGGTGTTCGACTAGACAACCGAATACATACGGTGGAGTAGTGGATAGCGGCTTGGATTGAGGAATCGCAGAGCCGAGTTCGAATTCCAGTCGAATCCATTACATTCACTTACGTGCTAATACCATTGGGACAGGTATGAATCCTCTTACTCTCCCTCCAGCTATGGGTAAAATAGCAGGACAGACTGGGTTTTATAGCCTTGGATGGCAACTGGTCTAGGAGAAGGACAACTCTGAATTCAAAACCTGCGGAGGGTCGTTTGGAGACCTTGTGGCACTCGATGCACCAGGTCTCTGTATTCGTCCCTTCAAAAAGTGTGGATGGTACTGCACGAGGCCTTCACCACTATAATCAAATCTCATGTGCCGGGGTCGGGCTGTCGGTTTCCTGGAAACTGATCTGCTTGACCCTCATACGTCGAATCTCGAATATATATGTGAAAAAAAAAATATATATATATTTATTTATATATTATATGCTCGGTACTTATTAGAAAGCGCTCAATATCAGAGATAGAGCTAACATATTTGGTTGGATTAATGTGAGTTTGTGACCCTTGGTCTCACGCTTTCGCGATCGTCATTAGTTTAAAAAAAAATTAATCAGTTTGTCTGACGATCGCAAAAGCGTGAAACCCAGGGTCTCAAACTCACATCAATCCAACTATATATATATATATATATATATATATGTGTGTGTGTGTGCGTGTGTGTGAAAAACTTTGAATGTGCATGTAAAAAATCACAATGACTCATACAATCTTATATACAATATACGGCAATATACTGACGTTATAATCTATCGTAACTTTTTGTGCGCTTAAAAGATTTTCCTTTTTTTTTTTATTTGAAAATGAAAATGATTATTACTTCAGCTACTCTATTAGCCATTTTTAAAAGTTTTATTTGAGGAAATGAATATTGATTAACTTATGAACTGTTTAAAAGCATTTCTGATAATTTTTATATTAAGATTGCTTTCAAGTTCATTATTTTCTAGAGTTTGTAGTTAATGAGAAGAAATTTTGTTTTCATTTTGTTTTCCTTTGTGGTTTTCTTGATTGTAAATGATATTCTTTTGGTATTAAATAAGAAGTGATTTGATCGTAAACAGCCGTACATTTGCTATCCTGTTCTTTTCACTCAACACACACACACATCACACACAGATATATATATATATATATATATATATATATATATATATATATATATATATATATATATATATATATATTCACCTAAGCGGATCGATCTGCTTAGGTGAAACCTTGTTAGGTTTGTCTGGTTGTCTAGGTTTGACAATATATATATATATATATATATATATATAAAGAAATATAGTCTTAAGGTGTGCTATATTTATGGGATAAAGTGCTCAATATCAGAGATAGAGCGTGTGTAAATATAAAAGTGAACATAGAAGTCAACACTTAGAGGCGACAGTCTGTTGCATGCTATATGCAATCGAGTGGCCTGACGATTGCATATAGCATGAAACAGACTGTCGCCTCTAAGTGTTGACTTCTATGTTCACTTTTTATATATATATATATATATATATATATATATATACATATATATATATGAGGTCTTATGAAATAGTATCGGGATTGGTACCATAAAAAGAAAACTACAACGCATATCAATTTAATTTCGAAGTAATCCCTTTAGCATCTTTTCCATTGTGGGTCGCGATAGGCCCGTGCCCTAGGCTTTCAGGTCTTAAATTTAGGCTATAGAACTCAACGTGTCCCCCTTGAGGGAAGAAGAGATCGATTTATACATTTGGCAATGGTATTAGCCCATAAATGAATGTAATGGAATGTAACTGGAATTCGAACTCTGATCTCCGATTCCTCAATCCGAGCCGCTATTCAATATTTCACAGTGCCTCTATTAAAACTGCAATCCACCCAATGCAGGTTTAATGATGACGATAACGTAGTAATAGCCTTGGGAGAGGTATAAATTCAGCTTTTGTCCTCCAATTATTGGTGAATAGTAGGGCCTACTGGGTTCTATAGACTTGGCTGGTAACCGGTTTAAGAGATAAAAACTCTCAGTTCAAATCTGTATGTCGTCCTGCAGCTAAGAAAATGATCGTTCACATTGACTCGATGTTCCCAACTACGGTCGACTCCTTTTACAACAAAAGATTTTGGTATTAAATAGACCATAATGCATTGTCGAATCAGAAGATCAATCAGTCTATCTATTCCGATCTAGCCCAAACATAACCTTTGGGTATTTAATAAGCGTTTGGAATTAGTCTGACATAATTCGATGTACAAGTTTCTTGAAATAAACACCATTTCTAATATGGCCAGAAACGCTTTCCAACTTAACACTACACAATGTTCATAAGTTTGGATATAGTCCAGAGTAAACTTGAGCCACACTGAAATTAATGAGTATTTTCCGACTGAAGGCGCCGGCGTTGGTATAATCCAGGCTTTGGTATAATCCAGGCTTTGGTATGCCGATTTAAACGGTGAGGAAATTACTGTTTTTTGACCTTTACATCGTAGGTATTGAGTAAGAGGATTTCTAGGAGTTGGATCATTAATAAAATTCACTACGCAGGTGATGCACTGGAGATGACAAATCCAGAAAGAAATCTTAAAGGATTATTAAACAATTGATCTATGAAAGCAAAACGAAAATGCCGTATATACACGTGTAGAGCTCAAGTTCATGTATAGTGAAAACCCTGTCTATTATTGCATGGTTTTTAAACCCTGTCAGAGAAAATGATTTGTAACCTCTAATTATAATCGGTTATATACGGTAGGTAAACATTTTTTGTAAGGAAACAGATTGCATGGTTCTCAGCTCTTTCTGCATCTCGAACAAGGATTGACTGATTTGATTTTTACTCTCTTCAGAATCTGTCTATATTTCTGAGATGAGGTATTATGTACACTATTTACATTATTCGGACTATTCTCCTAATCTTTGTCGCCATATTTATGACAACGTTTCAGCCCTTCAGAATCTGTCTATATTTCTGAGATGAGGTATTATGTATACTATTAAATTATTCGGACTATTGTCCTCATCTTTGTCGTCATATTTATTACAAAGTTTCGGCCCTTCAGAATCTGTCTATACTTCTGAGATGAGGTAGTATGTACACTATTTACATTATTCGGACTATTGTCCTCATCTTTTTCGCCATATTTATTACAACGTTCCGGCCCTTCAGTATCTGTCTATATTTCTGAGATGAGGTATTATGTACACTATTTACATTATTCCGACTATTGTCCTCATCTTTGTTGTCATATTTATTATAACGTTTCGGCCTTTCAGTATCTGTCTATATTTCTGAGATGAGTTATTATGTACACTATTTACATTATTCGGAAAATTGTCCTCATCTTTGTCGCCATGTTTATTACAACGTTTCGGCCTTTGTACGCTCCGGCCTTCTTTAGGTGGTTGGAATGTCGAACTGATCTCTTTATTTCGTTCACTGGGGTAGACTGTTCTAGTTCCAAGTGCCATGTTTAATGGATGTCAGTTATCAGTTATCTGCCGTAACTGGGTATTGAACCCAAATTCTTTGGGTCCTGTCAGTGGATCTAACTAACAACTTTATTCACTGTGCCATGTGTCCTCAAGGTGTGAGCGAAATAAAGGGTTCAGTTCAACTTTCCAACCACCTGAAGAAGGCCGGAGGGTACAACGGCCGAAACGTTGTAATAAATATGGCGACAAGTATGAGGACAAATGTCCTAATAATGTAATTAGTGTCTCTTCAGGTTATTCAAAGCTAGAAGATATTTTAAAGAGTAAGAATTATTAAGAACTAATACGAGTTCTACTAATTAAACCATAATTGCGGGAAAGAATGGATTCACAACTTACCCAAGTGTATTTCCTCGTAAGTAGATATAATGAACCCAACTGGAATGAGAACTCGACCATGGGTTATCCTTTACACCACACGCGCATTCAAGAGCACCTAAGATTCCCAAGCAGTTACCCATCAAAATACTGACCAGGCACCATGTTGCTTAAGTTCAGTGATCGTATGAGAACTGGTGTTTCAACTTGATATGACCGTAAACATCCATCGAAGACTTTAAAATGAAGAAGATGCAGAAATTCACCGATCAGGATAATGCAATAAGACTTTTAACAAAATAATGGAAGCTCGATTAGAAGAGCGGAAGTGACTTTTCAGGAATGGAATAAATTACTAAGGAATTTAAAGAACTAATTAACAATGACTAAAAAAACACATCTTGGCTGCGATCTAAATTTTTATGGAGAACAGGAACAATTAAGAAAAGTCAGCTGCAATATCGGAAAGACATAATCAGGAAAGGAAGTTTCTAGAATAAAACACTCAAATCGAAGGCAAAATTAACAGAGAAAAACAGTGAGAAAACTGTATTTTTTTAATCGTTTCACACCAAGAAATTTAATAAAGACACTAAGAAGCAAATGTGTTAGAAAATATGAGAAAAAAAGCAGAGAAATAAATAAAAGAACGGGAATTAAGAAACAGAAGATAGCGATTGACATTGCAATTAAATTTTTGAAGATCAAAGGCAATAAAGCCACTAGGACGCAATGGATTTCTGAGTGTTAGAGAATATGAGAAAAACTACTAGTAAGAAGAGAGGACAATAAAAGAACAAGAATAAAGGAGACAGAAAATAACGATTAACATTGTATTTAAATTCCCCCCACCCCAAGTAAGGCACTAAAGCTACTGAGACGCAAAGGAGTTACCGCGTTTTAGAGAATATAAGAAAACCCACGTAGAGTGGAGAATAAAAGAACAGGAATTAAGAGAACAAGATAACAATTAACATTGCATATAAATTTACAAGATCAAAAGCAATAAAGCCACTAGGATGCAAGGTGTTATTGAGTGTTAGAGAATATGAGAAAAGACTACTATTAATTAGAGATGACAATAAAAGATCAGAAATTAAGAAGATAACGATTGACATTGCATTTAAAATTTCACCCAATCGCGGCACTAAAGCCACTAAGACGCAATGGGTTTACTAAAAGTTAGAGAATATGAGAAAACCTACCATTAAGGAGAGTGGAAAATAAAAGTACAAGAATTAAGAAGACAGATTATAACGAAAGGCTTATTGTCATTAGGATCCAAGGGGCTACTGAGTGTTAAAGAATGCGAGAAAAACTTCTATTAATAAAAAGGATATTAAGAAGGCAGAAGATACCGATTGACATTGCATTTAAGGATCAAATTTCACTGGGAAGTAAGAAGCCGGAAGAAAGTTGCAAAAACGAGAGATGAAACTCTTAGCTTGAATTTACGCTTGCATTTAGCCATTTAAATTGTAAAATGATGAGACCTTGCCGCTAATTAGTACTATGCTTAAATTAATGAAGTCTAGATACCACAGAGCGATATTTATTTCTCCTATTTACGGTACAAAGACAAAAGTGTTGGGATGGGAAGGCTGGTCTTATATTTAAACTTAGCAAGCCACAAACACTGACCTTAAACATACCACAATAATCCTTACACTAAAAACAACATTCTTACCCTTTTTATTTAGAACAAATACTTGGAACAAATCATGCAAATAAAGTTAAAAACAAGACAAAAGTTGAATGCATAACAATAACATCAATTTATATACAATTTAAATACAGTGGGTTTAAGATTTGATGGATAAATGAGGATTAGTGTATTTAATTGTGTATTGTGTTATTGTGAATGTTTGGGTGCGTTTGCAGGTATTGATTAGATTTGTTCACAGAATTAAACTGTTTGTTTGATCAACGTACAAAAATGTTCGGTGTTGAGGTTGAATCGTTAGTGTATGTACGTAAGTGTGTTTATACAAGTATTCAAAATTGTTCAAAGTTGCGTACCTTTATCTGCTTGAGAAAAATTGATTGTTAGTTATGTCACTATAATACCTCAAAGTCTCATTAAAGTCTTAATTAGTCCTGATATGTACACTTTTATCTGTGCGGGTGGAGAATAAAATAACAACCCTTCAAAATGTAACCCCAATCTGTATTTACAAGGTTTAAAATCTGACTATATTTCTCATATGAGTTATTGTAACTATTTACATTATTTACATTGTTCGGATTGTTGTCCTCATCTTTATTGTTATATTCACGACGTTTAGGTTGTTGAATGCTCCGGCCTTCTTCAGGTGATATATGTTGGAATTTTGAACTTAGCAACAGAGGTAGATTGTCTAGTTCCACGTACCGTGCCTTTACTCGATATCTCAGTTTCAGTTAATTCCCGTTAGTAACTTAACTCTTCTTGAACTCACAACTATTTAGGACAAGTCGCTTTTGGATCACTTCAGCCGAGGCTTTTATTCACTGGGCCGCAACGTTTTGAATATGGCAACAAAGATGAGGACAGGAGTCCTAACAATGTAAGTAGTGTAAGTAATATACGAAGAGTATATACAAAAAACAAAACAAAATAAAAAATAAAAAAAACACAATTCTTAATTGTGCCAGAAAAATCAGTTAACTGGACGAAATTAATGCAGGACTCGGTAATTTCAACAATTACCAGTCAATTACTGAAACATACACTAATCCAGACACAACAACAATTATGAAATGCAAACTCAAAATACGAAAGGCGACGAGCATCAACCGGAGAACTTCATTTCTCTGTCACCTAATGGGAGAGGAGATGGTGATTTAAGCTAAATAAAAAGTGAACAGAATAAAAGGAGCCAATGAGCATACAAAGTTAACTTTGTCAAAAGAAACTAAACAAAAAGACAAACCTAAGGTACCCTATTTTGAGCGGTGTTGCCAATGTCCAATACAAAAAAAAAAAGAAAATATACTAATGTTTAACCGGTATAAAAATACCACTCGACAGAAATACGCAAGTCTTACCCAAGTTTTGCCAAATTCCAAATGGAGAAATCTTCACCAATCCGTTCTAATATTGACTTTAAGCTGATTTGTGACGTACGGTGGCCGTTAATAATTAAGTATAACTCAAGATTCAAAGTTAAAATAAAACAATATCTAATTATAACCAGAAATAAATACTTAACAAGAATAAAGAATTGAATGTCCACCAAAGGTAATTAACGATTTCAGTGAATACCTTTTTAGTAACGCGGCTCGGCTTAACGTCAGGTAAATCCTAAATCAAAACCCAAATCATCGACGCACAATAATTCAGACTAATTCGACTGGATAGTTCCACTCAATAATCACTTCAGTCAGTAGCCTGACACCGCTATTTGTACACCTGTCGGAAATATATATTCATAAGTCCAGAATGTCACGTTCGAATCTGTTCGCTAGTAACTCATTTTTTTCCTGTATGGCACGCTGATGCTTAAAGTATAAGATCATTTGGGAAATGGTAAATATGTTGTCTCTATATAATTCCTTCTGTTGTAGTGTCCATATCACGACTCGAATGACACTTAGTAAGCAAAAGAAAACATAGTGTTCAACATTAGTCAAAGATGGCAACACATAGCTACAGACAGAACTTTCCGCACAACATGCGAATCATATTGTCTTCAATAAACTTACACAACGCGCTTACGACACTACAGTGGAAGAAGGTGTGTCCCAGAATTCCACTGACTCATAGCAGCGAACGCAGTCTTGACAAGCTAGAGGACCCCTCGTAGCACAAGGCAGGTGAATGATGCCTCATCATAAGAGAGGCATTCCAATTCAGGCACGCAAGCAATATAGAGCGAAACATCTGCTTTGTAACACCGCACCCGTCTATCAGATTACCGTAAGCGGACCCCCTAAATAGCACGTGATATAAGGCTATAGAATCGTCAATGTTTGTCTACTCACCCCCGTTAAAAATAGGCTCTTCTATAAGAATTAGCTTTGACCAATCAACACCACACATTGTGAAACTCGGCTTGTTATTGGTCGAGACGACTCTAGAATGTGTATCCATGGTCAAAAATCTGTTTTCCCGCCAGGTCACTGGGAGCCTACTTTGGTTTCCCAAATCAAATAAAAGGACGAATTTTAGTCCAATTCACCAGTCAGACCTCCACACCTAGAGAGATGCCCATCAACTCTACGCCAGTCAAAACTCTGACTTTGCCGCATAAAAAATATTCTCTGACTCAGCAACCTTCGGGCACACTCTATCTCTCTCTAGAATATTTCTCAAACTTCACTTATTATACTTTCAAAGTGATATTTCTCACTACATAATAAGTATCAGTAACTAACAATCAATTTTTCTCAAGCAGATAAAGGTACGCAACTTTGAACAATTTTGAATACTTGTATAAACACACTTACGTACATACACTAACGATTCAACCTCAACACCGAACATTTTTGTACGTTCTCAAACAAATAGTTTAATTCTGTGAACAAATCTAACCAATACCTGCAAACGCACCCAAACATTCACAACAACACAATACACAATTAAATACACTAATCCTCATTTATCCATCAAATCTTAAACTCACAGTATTTAAATTGTATATAAATTGATGTTATTGTTATGCATTCAACTTTTGTCTTGTTTTTAACTTTATTTGCATGATTTGTTCCAAGTATTTGTTCTAAATAATTGTTGTGGACGAATGTTGTAGAACACGGCCTCGAAATTCCTTCTGATCAATTTAAACACAATCACCAGTCTGCAACAAGGCCTTACAAGACAACGCCTGGATATCGCAGAGGCCATCCGTCGCACTTAAGGAGTACTTGAGTGCAATCCTCGACATTCACGATAGAAGAACTCGCATCGTGTAAATAGTGGGAAGGCCTCCTGGCACGAGGGCACATTTCTCAGGATTTACATTTCTTACTGTCGTCTTCCTTGCAGAATTCGGCATCACCAACCGATTGCTTACACATTCTGTCTAGGGAAAAGGATGGGAAGCATGTGTTGACGAATCTCACCCTCTAGGTTTACCCAGGCCGACTTTAGAACGGTGGAGGTAACAGATCTTGTGACTTTGCCTAGAGAACCTTGACGCACCACAATAGAAAGAAAAAGATCCTTATTTGTTCCATTAGTATGGTATACGACAGTGGAAGCACAGAGAGCCGATAGAGGAGAATCGGGTAGATGTGTGAAGCACAAACTTCCGCCTTCCCCTTTAAGGAAAGCTTCCTTCGCGACCACGGACAGATTGCGATCTCGACCTTCGCCCGCAACTCCGACCAGTTCATTTCCTAATGGAGAGTCCAGAGGAAAGTCCCAGAAGATAAACTCTCTCTCACGTACACAGCCGCAATCTATCGCGCTTGATCTTGGCCCCTTTCACCGTCTCCCTGATACCTTTGCCAGATTCGTCAATATCGGCTATGTTCGACACAAGGCCGAAATGTCGTCGGCATAGGCAACGCACCTAGATGAGGTGGTAGGAAAGAAAATTTCGCATAGGACAGGATTCATCTTCAATTTGGGAAGGAAAAGTTCCAACGCAAGTACGTAAAGAATAAAAACGGAAGCGGAAAACCTTGGCGAATAAAGCAGGACAATACTAAAGGATCCGATCTTGCTCAATTTATTTTTACCTGTCACATACAGAAATTATATCTAGCTGCGAAAGTCCAGCTCGAAACCGGCAGCCACAAGAACAGCCTCCAGTAATCGATAGTCAATCCTATCGAATTCCTTAGAAAGATGAAAATTGATCAACGCGACTTTTATCCTAAATAGTCTGCTCGAAGTCAATCAGACTAGAAAGGAGATCCTGCAAACGGCTGGCTAAAATCTTGTTTAAAATCGTTTCTTTATCACTGTTAAAGAGTGAAAAATACCTATCCCATCACCACTTTTTATGTCCATGCGTAGCAACTTGATCACACGCCTGGTGAAGAGTTGGGGTATAGATCCCTGCCTCGCTTAGTTTGTGTTAATCAGTTCCAGCAAAGGAACAAAGACGGACGACTGCCTCAAATACAGTTCGTAAGGAAGACCATCTAAACCCGGAATTTTGTCAACGCCAACCAGCTTCAGCGCTTCCCAGATTTTCAACATTGTAATGAGACCATCGTACCCAACCATCTAAAAGCGGAGAAAGATGGCCAAATAGACGTCCAACTGAACAGGGTTCAGATCGCTCTCCTTGTTAAACAGATCCAGAAAGTAGTCTCAAAAAGACTTACTTATGACTTTCCTTGTAGTCACGGTCCACTTATCTGGCAATATGACGATCGCTATATTTCGATTGGACGCATTTCAAATTTCTTCTGCTCGCAATTTAGTGGCCTCGGAAGATATTCTTTTTAACCTAGCCTTAACTACCAGAGCTTTAACGTTCTTGATAAGCAAGAGGAACTGTTCTGCTCAAGCTAAGTTTACTTCCCCAATATCACGGAATTTTATCGCTCGATCGACTGGACTGCTAATCTAACTAGACTGAGTTGTTGAATATAGACAGCAGCAAGCGACCATGACACGAACAGTGCGGGTTCGTTAAAGACCCCGGAACAAGGAACGCGATATTCATGCTTCATAGACTACGCAAAGGCCTTCGACAAAGTACGTCTCAAGGATCTGTTGGAACAGCTCAGCAACCTTAATATATTCGGGAAAATATTAAGATAATCAAGAACCTATACGAGCATAGGCATAGGGGACGAGTTCAGTGAATATACAAAAATAGAAAGTGGCGTAAGGCAAAGATATTTCTTCTCACCGGACCTATTCAACCTATACATCGAGGAAATTCTGAGAGAATTGGAAATCCTATCGGCGGCCGCAATCTTAACAAATTAAAATATGCAGATGACACAGTGCTGATAGCAGACACGGAAAAAAAATTAAAAAACTTACAGAAGGTAACGAAAGAGAGCGGGAAGTATAAGCATAAAAAGAGAATGCATAGTCACCAATAAAAGGATAAGCCTGAAATGCGATTTGCAGGTAGGGGGACACTAAATTCAAGCAGGTGCAAAAGTTTAAATACCTGGACCGGGCCTGTGAGCAACGATGAGGTCTTGGAGAAAATGCAAAAAAGGAGGAGGCTTATACTTGACATCAGGAAGAGGCAGAAATTTCTGGGACACGTAATGAGAAAGGAGGGCTTGGAGAATCTGATGCTAACAAGTCGAATAGGGAGAAAAATAGACAAGAAAAAGCAACGCATGACATACATGGCGGGCTTGAGCAAACGTAGTCTGGGGGAGTTGGCAGAGGGACGACCTAATTGAGAGTTACAAAGGATAGGGTGAAGTGGAGAGCCCTGATCGCCTACGACCTGAAAGGACACTGCATATAAAAAGAAAAGTATCACACTACTTATTGACAACCACAACTCCCGTTAATTGCTGCTGTAGTATTGTTAGCAGCTGGTCCTAAAAACCTCTCTCACCAAATAATGATTGGTTAAATTTCCAGTACTCAGTTATCCTAACCTTCGTTTGGTCTAAATTTACACAAGCCCGGACAGGCATATGATCGATTAAACTATCATTAAAAACTTGGACAACCTAAGATCCCTACGTCAACTCGCTTAAGTAGGACTCGGTCGCGGTATCTAAAATGAACAACCGAAGTCGAGATGCGTCTATTAATTCAAGTCCACACCCGGGGCTGCTCATGACGCTAATTATCGACCAGATCAAATTTGTCGATAAAGAAACGAAATGGCTTCACATCCGGGTTTTTAGTACTCAATTTTAACTATACGATCTAAATCAGAGTCAAGGACGGCATTCAACTCCCCGGCTAAGTCTACCTGATGCATGGCTCAATCCGCTAAACAAATCAAGCCATCTGCATGGTCATTGGACGCATAAACCCAAAGTAGACAAAGTGCATTATCGTTTATGGTAATATCCAAAACGCAACACCTGCTCTGCAAATAAAAGAGCAGAGGTCGACTTCAAAGAATTGCCAGGAATCATCTCTCGAGCGTCCATCAAAATATACCGAATAGAGGACAAAATTTTTAGACATCCACCTGAAGCACTTCAAACTGCAGAGTCTCCCATCTCAGGCTCCGGTCATTCATGCAAGCCAACCAGAAAGAAATTAGTACCAAAGCTGAAGATTCATCAGAAAATATTTATGAAAAAGGCACAGAGAAGATAAATTACGGCAGTGGGAAAAAGACTTAAACCGAGATGCCAAGTCAGCCTTTGTAAAATTCTTCAAGAATCTCTAAATATTTAGCAAGAGCACCAGACTAGATGTAGCAATATTCAAAGCAAGTAAGAATGATAGACTTATAAGTATGTAAGCCTCTAGCTTGGCACAATGAACCAACTTTTCTAGCAGCAAACCCAGCAATTGGTTCCATCTAATCTTTCGATTTTATGTCAAAGGAACACGTTAATCCAAGAACTGAACTTTTAGATTCGGATAAAGTAAAATGTACTAATAAGACGATGTGGGACTTTAAAAATACAAGTGTTACTGGGATCAACAAAAGAAAAAAAAATGCATTTTGCCCAGAGAGATAGACAGATAGAGAGAGTGAAAGAGAGAGAGATAGACAGATAGAGAGAGAGTGACAGAGAGAGTGAGAGAGAGAGACAGATAGAGAGAGTGAGAGAGATAGAGAGATAGAGAGAGTGAGAGAGAGAGAGAAAGAGAGAGTCATAATTCTGCATCTTTATTAAAAAAGATTGTTGCTACACAGTCTTACTGATACCCAATTCTTTGCGGAGGATCTCTTCGAAGCTATTTTTCTGAAGCCTGGCTGGGAGACTGCTTGTATATCGACTCAACTAAATATATCGATTTTTATAAATTTACTGAATATCGTTGCTAGATTGCCAATTTTTAATTTAATTAGTATTGTGTTAATGACTAAACTTTCTAATTGAACCACAATGACGTTAAGCAATTTGCCAGCTCTGAATGGAAAAACGCCAATTAGTAAATAAATTTTCGTTTATTATTTTTTCACTTTCTATTTCCATTACATATTTTTTGTTTACGCCAAATTTAAGTGGGCTGAACTATAAGATTATTAACTTTTGACGAGACATTTTCTTCTCATCTTTATTTTGCGGCTTCAATTAAAACCACGTCGTCTTATGTCTTAGGGGCATTAAACTTCCCATCAGCTCACATGCTTACTATTTCCCATCTAGGTCGTTAAACCACCATTGATAGAAAATATCGTAAAATCTTAATAATGATGTCGACGACGATGTTTATTTACTAAATGATAAAAGCTAATTTTGAGGTGTGAATCGCCAAGAGAAAAAATTTATGTAATTGATAGATTTTTTCTAAACACGCATGCGCGTGCTTTTTGTAATTCATTTAGAAATTGACTGTTAAAACTAAGTTCCCTCATGTTATATCTGAGGTAACTTTAATTAATATAATTGTAATTTTTATAACTATAATGTAATTATTCCGTAAACATTGCTATTGTAGACATTTTAAACCATTGTTACTATACTCCCAACTAACCTTATTTAGTGTCCGCATTGTTATTATTCTTCTAACTAACCTTATTTAGTTTTCGCAAAATTCACAACTATCAATTACATTAATTTTTTTACATTATTCGGACTATTGTCCTCATCTTTGTCGCCTTGAGTACACATGGCACAGTGGATAAAGACGTTGGTTAGATCCAGTGACAGGACCCAAACAATGTGAGTTCAATACCCGGTTAACGCAGTGGAGAACTTGGAGAGGGGAATTAACAGGAGATAACTGACATCCATTAAACTTGGCACGTGGAACTAGAAAAGTCTATCCCAGTGAGCTAAATAAACGGTTCAGTTCGACATCCCAACCACTTGAAGAAGGCCAAAGCGTACAACGGCCGAATTGTTGTAATAAATATGGCGACAAAGATGAGGACAATAGTCCGAATAATGTAAATAGTATACATAATACCTTATCTCAGAAATATAGACAGATACTGAAGGGCCGAAACGTTGTAATAAATATGGCGACGAAGATGAGGACAATAATCCGAATAATGTAAATAGTGTACATAATACATCATCTCAGAAATATAGACAGATACTGAAGGGACGAAACGTTGTAATAAATATGGCGACGAAGATGAGGACAATAATCCCAATAATGTAAATAGTGTACATAATACCTCATCTCAGAAATATAGACAGATATTAATTTTTCTTAGCATTTCCTCCCTGAAAGTGATCTCGGATGAGATTGAAAGTACTTGGGAAAATAAATGAAATGAAAAAACTACGGCTTCTTCCTTAATGAATTTAAAATCAACATTATGAAGTCGATCCGAGAATTCGAGGGAATTAAAATAAAAATAGATATAATATGTCCAGATTATTCAAGCAAACATGCCGCTTAAATACACACACACGCACAGAGAGAGAGGGTAGGAGAGAGACAAGGATAATTATATACAGGTAGACAGAGAGAGAGAGAGAGAGAGAGAGAGAGAGAGAGAGAGAGAGAAAGAGAGTGTGTGTGGGAGAGTAGGTTATATATATATATATATATATATATATATATATAAAAGACAATAAGAAAACTCTAATGGTAGCCGACGTGTTTCGTCCGATGAGGACTTTTTCAAGGCAAAAAAGGAAACGAATTTATTAAACAAAGTAACTATTAACAAAACAAAATGTCCTTAGCAAATGGAAGAATTTAGAGGACGCTATTTTCATACTGTTAACTGAAAATTACGTCAATTACTGTCATGTGTGGAAATATTGTTTTTATTGTTGTGTTGACGGATTCAATCATTTCCTTTTGATTTCATGATACTGTTGTGTATGTTTGTTTAGGAGGTTAGTAGTTCTGTTAAGAAAGATAAAATATGGAAGAATTCCGGACGTAGATTAATATTTGGGTAATATTCAATGGCGGCACTCTCGAGGATTTTCCTTCTGAGTGAGTTATTTTCTTTTTTTATGAGAGTAGCATTTTTAAAATCAAAATTGTGGCTGTATTTATTTCTATGTATGACTAATGCATTAGCTAAGTTGTTTTTTGCTAAGGATATTTTGTTTTGTTATTATTAGTTAGTTTGTTTAATAAATTCATTTCGTTTTTGTCTTGAAAAAGTTCACATTAGACAAAACGCGTCGGATACCATTACAGTTTTCCTATTGTCTTTTACATTTATAAATATTGTCTTTTTCCATAGGTTAACTCTGAAATTTTTTTCATATATATATATATATATATATATATATATATATAAAAGAGTGGACAGGGAGAAAAAAAATTATACCAAACCAAGATGCTACACGCGCAGCACAGCAAGTTCACTCATTCATGTCATCCATGACAGACTTTTTCTTTTTCTTTTCCTCATAATTTTAGTTCCCCGTTAACAGTTCTGATGAGAGGGGACGAAACCGCTCGACTGGTGTGTGTTTTGTTTTAAATCTATCATGGCCTACAATATAAAATTTCTTGTTTTTAATGCCTTTTTATATATATATATATATATATATGTGTGTGTGTGGAGATAGGTTAAGAGGGGGATAGTTATATATACCGTAGCGTCCAAAATTACGGAGCAAAAATTAAAACTTCGATATCTGAAAAAATACAAGTCTAATTTTCTGAACGATTTCACTAAATGTAAGCAAATGGCAGTTCAGTTGTGATTTAAATCTGTAAATTATTTGCAGTGATACAGAGAGAGAGCTTATGAGTCATTAAATTCTTTACTAATATCTCAAGTGTCCAAAATTAAGGGACAAATCGGTAAATATGTGAGAATAATGCATATAATCTGAATTTCTGATAAGTGAGGTTAAAATAAACATTCTTTATCATAATGACGTCATTTTCCAAAATAGCGAACCGACGACATGTTGACAAGTCTCTAAGAACTGATGTTGTCAAACTGCAAAAGAAAAATCACACAATTAAGCAGATTGCTGAACAGGTGAAGCGTTCCAAAAGCTTTGCGAGCCTATTTCTAAAACTTCGAAAACATTGGTCGCTTAACCAAACTAAACAAAACCAAACCAGGTGGGTAGACCATGGAAAACAACGACCAGAGAAGACAGGTTCATTCAAGGTCTAGCAATGATGGTCCGTTTTCGAACTGCGGCAGGCATTTCACGAAAAATTTCAAATGATATTAATGTGTCTCGACAAATCATCTCTAGATGCTCGCAAGGAATATGTCTTTATGCTAGGTGTTCACAGAAGCCGCTCTAAAGCAAAAAAGAACATGGCAACAAGACTGAAATTTGCAACAGTGGTCTAGCATATTTTTCAGTTATGAAAGTAAATTTTATGTATCTGGTTCTGATGTAAAACAGTATGTAAAAAAATGAATCGGCAAAAGGGTGAGTTCACCAAGAAGACGGTCAAGAAATTTTATATTTATATTTTGCCGGCGGTAGCGGGATGGTTTTCACCGTGTTCTCAAGTCTAGGTAGTCACCTCTTGTACGTTTACAAAATAGAATTAATGGAGCTATGTACAAGAATTTGTTAGAAGAACAGGTTGTACTGAAATTGGAAAATTCTGGGTTTGAAAATTATGCGTTCGTGCAGGATAATGCTCCCTGACATAAGGAAAATCTAATTATTGCCTGTCTGAACGACCAAGGAATAGACGTTATGCATTGGCCAGCTCAAAGTCCTCACATGATTCCCATAGAAGACTTAGGGAAGAATTTTAGATAAAATGTCATGGCTAAGAATCAATCAAATGTTGAAGATCTATAGAAAAAAATACAGGAGGAATTGGCTCAAAATACAGTTGACGAATGTCAAAATTTAGTGAAATCCTGTGGGCGCTGATGTGCAGCTGTGATTCAAAACAAGGATCTTAGCAGTAAATTTGAAAAAAAAAACATTGATTTGTTCCTTAAGTTAGGACACTTTCAGTAAAAATTTAAATGAATTATATATAGCTCTCTCTGTATAATTCAAAATAACTTAAGATTTAAAACTCAACTGAATTTCTATTTGTCTACATTAAGTGAAAATTTCTGAATAATTGCACTGATAACTTTTGAGATATCTAAGTTTTATTTTTCGTTCTTTATTTTGGAGAAAACTATATATATATATATATATATATATATATATATATGTGTGTGTGTGTGTGTGTGTGTGTGTGTGTATTTAAATATATGATTTGTGGTAGAAATTTTATGACCTCGCTAAAAAAGACAAAAATTTATTTTTATTACCACTCATGATGATAAATAAGTAAAACTGAAAAACGGGCTAGCTAACCGATTTCGAACCTCGCTCACCATAGCTAAATTGAGGTTAATAAATTATAATTATCGCTAAAAAAAAAAAAGATGGACAATATGTATTAGGAGGGTTGGGGATTAAATATTGCTAAGATGGAAGTTAGTACGAAATCCTTTTGTTTACACAGGGAGGGCTTGAAAGTGTTGGATGCCATTTATATTTTATCTTTGAAGCCCTCTCTCTCTCTGTCTCTCTCTCTCTATCTATATATATATATATATATATATATATATATACAGACAGATAGATAGAAAGAGTGAGGAGGGATAATTATATATCTGTTCAGAGATAGATAGAGTGGGATAGTTATATATATGTTCAGGGAAAGTGAGAGAGAGTGAAAAGAGGTATACTTATATATATATATATATATATATATATATATGGGGAGAGATATGAGATAGATATATATGTGCAGAGAGTGTATATATATATATATATATATATATATATATATATGTGTGTGTGTGTGTGTGTGTGTGTGTGTGTGTGCGTGCGTGTGTGTGTGTGGAAAAAGAGAGGATAGTTATATATATGTGTGTAGAGAGAAGAGAGAGAGAGGGATATACACTCACTCACACACACACACACATATATATATATATGTATTTATATATATATATATATATATATATATATATATATCGAGAGATAGAGTGGAGAGAGAGGTGGATGGATATATATATGGGGGGAGATAAATGAAGAGAAAGCTATAAAGAATTTAATGTAATTTCAAATTCGCATCACAACGAATGCTGGAGATTTACTGAAACATTTCGAATTATTCCCGTTTCTCCTAATTTAACAGCCGTTCGGATATTTATTGTAGATTGTATTTAAAATCTAGATTGAAAGAATTAAAGAATTAAATAAACCACTAACAAATAAAAATGACGAACATAATTTGACTTTTTACTATAGAATATGTAAAATTTAATCAGGCAAAGATATTTTATCAAATATTAAATTTGCAAAAATTTAAATCACACTCTTCACATTTTGTATACCATCTAAATGGGATCAGTTTAAGGACAATGCTAGAAAAACGGTAAAATATGAGATGAAGAAATTCGTGTGAAATTGTATGGTGATTAATGTAAAATAACGTCATGATATCGGAACAATAAGAGTGAGTCTTGGAATTTTATTAAATTCCTTCGTCTGATTTGGATGGAACTAGCTTTTTACAGTTTCTATTCAAATATGGACATCGGATATTTAAAAATTGTGGCACTAAAACGCACCGTTTGTAAACTTATCCAATCACATGAAATCAAGAACTTATAGAAGTTATATATAAATTCAAATTTATAGCATATACATGTTTAAGAGCACTACAGAGTTGCAATTTTGTTTCAACACTTGATAAAACACCAGCAATGTTGCACATACATCCACGGATGAGTAATGCATGCACAACCATATACAATTTTATATATTACATGAATCATTCATACAAAAAACAGATATTGAAGTTAATGATATAAATGGCGAGAATCCATCTTCGCAAACAAATTTAATAAAGTACATTAACCCCGAATCTGTAGATGAATGTTATGATCTCTGTTTATAAATTCCAGTTGCATAAGGTCTTTTTTAGCTTTTTACAAGCTTTCGTCTGTTCCTATAGACATCTTCAGGTATGGAAATAGATTTGTTTTTGTTTTTTAATTCTCGGTAATAACAGGACAACGAAAATATAGATGTAATCAGAAAAATTATATATATATATATATATATATATATATATATATATATATATATATATTTATATATATATATATATGTTACCATGTCTAATAGTAGTTCCCCAAAAGCACGTAGACTTGACGGTATTTCTACAATTGTCCTACACAAATATGCCCCTGAACTGGTTCTTCCCTTCTTGCTTTCCAGCTGCTTGAAAATTGTCCTCTGCTGTCCGATTTTTTCAAAGAACTGAGATAAGCCTCTGAATTATCGACCTATTAGTCTTCGAACATTTTTGGCAATATACTAGAGGCTTTAAGTTAAACTCCACCGACTTTTTAACGGTTATTATTGAAAAGGTCTGTCATGGTTTAGATAAAGACAGCAAAGCTTACGCTGTGACTTTATATAACTCGAAGGCATTTGACAGGATTTCGAATATTATTTACATTATTGGGACTATTGTCCTCATCTTTGTCGCCATATTTATTACAACATTTCGGCCCTTCAGTATCTGTCTATATTTCTGAGATGAGATATTATGTACACTATTTACATTATTCGGACTATTGCCCTCATCTTTTTCGCTATATTTATTACAACGTTTCGGCCGTTGTGGTGGGCATGAGACAGAGATTATGGGTACATGAACAACTATAAAAACAACTACTTTTTTCCGAGTCGGGGCGTTCTTCGAGGGACGTTCACGGTTGACGGCAAGAACGGGCAGTTAGTGTGATTTGGAGACAGAACTCAAGAAGGAACGACCCAAGGTTGAAATACCAGTTGGGAGAGCTTGAATTTACTCGCTAGTTACTGTTTTCTTCATTCGCCTCAGCCGTTCAGTATATGTCTATATTTCTGAGATGAAGTATTATGTACACTATTTACTTTATTCGGACTATTGCCCTGATCTTTTTCGCCATATTTATTATAACGTTTCGGCCGTTCAGTATCTGTCTATATTTCTGAGATGAGGTATTATGTACACTATTTACATTATTCGGACTATATTCCTCATCTTTGTCGCCATATTTATTACAACGTTTCGTCCGTTGTACGCTCCGGCGTTCTTCAGGTGGTTGGAATGCCGAACTGAACCCTTTACTTCGCTCACTGGGGTAGACTGTTCTAGTTCCACTCGAAAGATGTTGGTATTAATTTGAAAAATTCTTGAAATAATGTCACTTTTTCAAAATTAAATTCAGGTAAAATTCTCATTATTATATACTTTTTTGATCTCTGGATAATAGATTATTTTTGGTTTACAGGTATAGTGTCAATCTGAAAACTTGAGTCAGGTCCTTAACCATAGAACACTAACCATGGGTATATAGTACCTAGCGCAAATTTTCATATTTTTAATTACAATTTTCAGTACCCGATGTTCTTACCTAAATATGTTTTTCCGTTCCTATTAATGATAACACAAAGTAAAAAAAATTGAAGTACCTGGATGTAAAATATTTCAAATAAAGTTTTATATTTAATACTTTTTTTGATATTTTCAAAATCGAGTATGATATACCCATGGTTAGTAGTGCTTTAACTTTAATTGATGGTTACTGTTCTAGGGTTAAATGGTATTGTCAGATCGAGACTTTAATATGGATACCATGCATGTCCCCAAACACGTTCAGTAATATATAAACAATCAGTTGTATACAACCACTTTCTAAGATCAATGGTCAAAAAAAGGCTTTGATCGATTGAAGCCTAGAGTCTTGTTCGAGATTATTCCACCCTGAACATTTTGGACTGACGCAACAGAATATAAAAACAAACTGTATCAAATAGAAGAAACCACATCACTTATCAATCACCATACATTGATATCCAGTAACTGCAACAACTAAAATGGATAGCACATTTAACTCTAAAACAAATTAATGACATAATCAAGATGTTGACATTCGTCATTGCTTCAAAAAAGAATTCGATATTTATTATCAGAATGAAGCCAAAACGACCTACACAAATGCAGACCTCATTATTTCTTAGACTACGGAAAGGAATTCGTACGACGTACAGGTCTACTTGAACAGCGAGGAAAGCTGTATTTATTTGAAAAATATATTAGAATAACACGAAACATTTACTGGAAACGAATCACCTGCGTGGATGAATTTAGTAAATACACAGGAATAGAAAGGCGTGTAAAACAAGGATGTGTCTTGTCATCGGTTTCTTAAAACTTTACACCGAGGCGACCCTAAGAGAATTAGAAGTACTAACGTGATTTGGTGGCGCAATTTTAGTCGCATAAGATATGCAGATAAGCAACGAGTTGACGACAGAAAAGAAGAGAAAAATTGCCGGAATTTCGAGACAAACTAGTAAAGGAATAACGGATCTATAAATTGTAAGGAGCAAAATGTTTTGTCAAAAAATAGAACAGTCTAAGATGATAGTTGTGAATTGGAGTCGACAAAATCAAAGGCAAAGACCAGAAAAATATCAAAGACAAGTAAAAAGAATTAAATTATGAAAGAGTGTTGCTAGATCTCTGAATGAAGAATTGAAATTAATTCATGCAAGATTCCACAGTTCTAACATCACTCATTCATAGTCAGCCTATGAACTTTTCAGCCTAACCTCGTGCATAGAAAGATACAATGCAGTTATTAATAAGAAGAGTTGATATTAATTCATGCAAGATTCCACAGTTCTAACATCACTCATTCTTAGTCAGCCTATGAACTTTTTCATAGAAAGAACTAACATCACTCATTTTCAGCCTATGAACCTTGATACAATGCAGTTATTAATAAGAAGAGTTGAAATGAATGCATTAAAAGATTCTACAATAGCAGTTATTAATAAGAAGAGTTGATGTTCATGCATGCTTGAGACCACAGCTCTTGCATCAATCCTTTATAATCAGCCTATGAACTTGTAGAGAGATGAAGGAATGGACAGCAAGACTGTCAAGCACCGAAATACAAAAATGGTTTCTGCGTATCTGGAATTGTGAAGTATATATTCCAAACGATAAATGACATGTAAGGAAATATATATATATATATATATATATATATATATAAAAATATCTTTAGGCCTAAAGAAAAACATACTGACTTGTTATGTAATATCAGTTCTCTTATTTGGTGATGATAATTTCATATCAGATTAATTGGAGGATTGTGACAGTAAGGATGCTATTCTGATAAAGGCTACGGACAGTTCATGCGACCAACAAAGAAGCAAATGGATGGCTGAATAGGGACTGGGGCAAATAACAAAGAACAGACACGTCACATAAAAGAAGAATACTACGCATTGTTAACATATCCGTAAGGATTACTTGTGTTCATTCTACTCCTTTCTTTTTTTCTTATTCTGATTCTTTGATTGACTCTTCAGCAATCATAATTTCTGGATACCTATTGATTTCAGTCATAAAGATTGAAGAATGGTCATTTTTATGATTAACCACGCTTGTTCTCGTACGATCACGAAATTTGAGCAGCGTAGTGCTTGGTCAGTACCTAAATGGGTAACTACTTAGAAATTCCAGGTACTGTATGTTTGGGTGTGCGGGTGGTGTACTGGATAACGTGTCGGAATTGGAAATCGGAGAGCCGAGTTCAAATTTCAGTCGTGTTCGTTAAATTCACTTACGCGAATATACCTTAGAGGAATGTATGAATCCATCTTTTCTATCCCCCAACATATGGGTTAATTAGTAGAAGTATCAATAAATCATTATTATATGCAAATAATTCCTTTAAAAATATTCTCTGGGTTTAAATAATCTGCTAAAGTTTGATGACCTGTAAAGAAAACTAACAATTTTCATTAAACACGTGTGCAATTTACGGGCCACAATTTAATTTATTCTGAACAAGCTTTTTTTGTGATGTCAACGAATAATCTTTGTCACTTTCGTAATGTTCGTTGTAGTAGAGACTTTGTAATCGCAGATACAACTATAGTAACGCCGTTGAACAATACTGGTGTCAGACGCCTTCGAATATCCATCGCACTAATGTTCGATAATACTCGCTCGAACAGTAATCCTTATAGTGACCCCTATAGAGAAATAGTATGGAGACATTGTATAGTGAATAGAGTAGAGAATAGCGGTCCCTATAGTAATAGAGGACAGAATAGAAATAATGATTCGAATAGTATATAATGGTAGGATAGAAATGCGATCGTTACTCGCCAGCCACTTCCTGGTAATATGCGTTTTCTCTTTGGCTAAATGGTCTACGTAATTCAATATTGGGATCGCCTATGTTTTCTCACTGGCAATCTATGTTTAAACTCAAGGGTCGGCAACGATACTTCATTCCTATATAACACTTTTATAGAATAGATAATTGTTTATCTTTACTCAACAGCTGTATTAATTGAAAATATTAGTTTTTTTTATAGAATCATGGATCATTGGTTATGGCTGAATGATTTCCTGCAAGCATTTATTTGGAGTTTGTAAACAGGAACCAACACATAACATTCTACTTATAAAAAAACAGTTATTGAAATTGTTATGGCCCGGTTCCTTGTACCACGGTGATAGTCTAAGGTAGAACCAATGAAGAAGAACTCGAACACAGGTATGGAATAACACAGATATATTACAAACAGGAATATATACAGAGAAGTAGAAGTGTTAGTATGAACAATCAAGCTTAGTAGAGAGAACAATGTAGTCTCGGCCAATATCACTATTCCAATGTCTTGCAGTAATTGTCTGAACGCGACTTTGTTTCGGACTGCCTCTGACTCGACTCTTGACTCGTACTACTGACACCTTGAACTACTGACTGACGATATTCAGTCACCCCCCCCCACTGGGGCATCATGTGACACAAGGTCGGTTATTTATTGTGGGCTCTCCGAGACCGTGGGCTCGGCCCAAATATATGCCCATTGAACCCGTATAAACGGGCTCAGGGCCGGTTTACCTCCCCGAACGAGACTCCGCCTCTCGACGTAGCCTCGTTCGGGTTCCTCCCCGCTCGAATGCAGAGAGTTCAACCGCTCAGCCGGTCGACCAACATCGATTGACTGACTCCTTGCCTACTCTTGAGGCGCAGTATTTAAGTATGGAATAGTCCATTATTATTATTATGGGTAAGATCCCATAACAGATATTAATAGTAAAAGTTGGTGGATATAATATTATAGTCTCGACTGTTTCTTGCCCCGAGGTACGAAGCGCATTATCCTCCAAACGGCTCAACTATATCCGGAAATATTCTTGGACCAGTGGGTAATTCGTACTACTACAAGGGGATTTCGAGATTTCGAGATTCTACAGTTAGTCTGGAAATTATCCTATCATTTTGAATAAATCGATTCTCTATTCTACATGACTTTACGTTGTCAAAAAAAAAAAAAAAAAATCTCGTAACACAGATTTTTTTAACATACGTATAGTCCGAATTTGTCTACGTACGACCTTTTGGTTTTTTTCCTACTCACCATTGAAAGAGAAGTCATGAAAAAACTAAGAATTCAACAAGCAGGTGATAGCGATACCAAAAGATCACCTTGCAGACTGTTCAGAAAATGGTAGAGCAGAGTGACAGGAAAATGGCCGATTTAATAAGTGATGTTGCGTGCCATATCTGCCTTTGTTGTTCGCCATTTTTATTTTACTTAGCAACGCCATAGTCATTTTTCGCAAGGAACCGAGACAGAAAAGCTGTTATGTATCACTTCGGCAAAAAAGAGATGTTCTTTTTTATACCAGGTCTTACATTGTCTTAAAGAAAGAAAATATCCTCAAAATTTTAATGAATGAGTCAAACCAAAATATAATATCCCCAACACGATTAAATCTTACAGTTTGTCAACTACCATTATCCTAAAACATTTCCATGCGTCCATGAAAAAAAGGATTTAACTATCACATCATCGCCAATAATCGATAACTTTACTTTTTTTTTTCTTGCGGACGAAGAGAAAACTTTCTTTCCCGGACAACAGTCTGCCATTTGCTATCATTTCCCAAGAGAGGCGTTGGCAGGATCTTGAAAAAAATGGATGATACGTAACAGAATTAGCAGTTTCCAGTCAAACAGACAAAATAGACTAACACCCCCCCAAAAAAAATCAATACTATTTTTAAAGTAGAAACGGTGATAATACAAACTGTATTAATGTAAAAAATATTAAAATAAAAATTCTTCAAGGAGAAAAAAAGGTTTAGGACATGTTTTGTGACATTTTTAGAGACATTATTTACATTGTTCGGACTGTTAGCCTAATCTTTATTGCCATACTCACGAGGTTTCGGCCGTTGTACGCTCCTGCCTTCTTCAGATGATTGGAATTTCGAAGTAAATCGTTTATTTCGTCCACCGGGGTTGATTGTTCTAATTCCACGTGCCATGCCTTTTTCCGGATTTCTCAGTTGTCTCCCGTTAACTCAACTTTCCAAGTTTTTGTACACCACTGCAGTAGCCACAACTCTTTGGGCCAAATCACTGGATCAAACCAATGTTTTAATCCCCTTAGTCATGTTTGGGGAGTGGAGTTAAAGGAATTATTAGAATAGAAGTACAACTGTTTCAACAGTAAAACGATGAGACGTACTTGGCAATCTAGAAGTACGCTTAAATTCATGCGGTCGAAGGACAAAGGAGACCTCATTAGAACAATTGCTATGGAAATATTTAAAGAAAAGACAAAGGGAAACCACGTCACGACAGTGGGAAAGTGACTGAAGTTGAGATGCCAGTCAAGACCAATAACATGACATACTTTTGAATTTCGTCAAGAATCTCGTGATATATATATATACATATATATATATATATATATATATATATATATATATATATATATATATATATAAGCAAATATATGGATACAGATCCGACAGTATGAAGAAAAATATACGGAAAAACAAAAATCCTTAGTCTTACTATTATGTCCATCGTCTTTTCATGTTGACTTGAATATCGTCTAATGTTAATTATGTTTTATAAATATGTCCTGAAGAAGGTCTACTAGGCCGAAACGTCTGACGTTGGCATTAAATTAACATTAAAACAGCATAATTGCATATTAGGACTTTTGTTTTTCCGTATATTTTTCTTTTTATATATATATATATATATATATATATATATATATATATATATATATATATGAGAGAGAACCAGGCCAGGTGTGGCAGCAATATTTAAAGTACGGATAAGTGGTAGATAAATAAATGTGCAAGATGGATTCTGATACGAAGATTTGTTTAGCACGACCCAGAGAATCAAAATTCTTAGCAGCAGACATGGGAAATGATTCTATATAATCAATCCACTCCATGCCATAAAACCTGTGACAAGAATTCGCATGAGTTTCTCTCCTGGAGAACAACATCAGCCACGCTGACGGGAAGCAGAAAGGGTTATCCGTTCTCGCGTTTACGTCGTGTAGGAAGAAAAAGTAATCACAGATACGCAACTGAGTGCGTCACGTGCCGGGAAAACAGTGGCGGTGGTCGTGGGAGCATTGCTTTTGACCAATGCTGGCGCGTTGAACACAAACGCATTAGTCGTAGCTCTAGCAGTTGTGTCGAAGCAGCTCGCGCCGGGTTGTCTATTTTATGACTTCAAGGTGAGATTTTCCGTGCACACGCATCAAGTCACGGAATACGTCAATGCTGGAAGTGAAATCACTGCCAGGCATTGTTTCCAGAAGTCGGAAGATTTGTTCCTTTATGATAAACCTCCGGATTTCCAAATATTTTCATGGCAATAGCTCTGACGAGCTTTTTATCCTGGTGCACCGGATACACGAGTTTCAGAATTCTAATAGATTGACATCTTGATCACACTATCTTACTGTTGAAATAGCTAAATGAAACCGCCATTTTTACTCCAACAGTTTCTTTACTTGCACTTCTGTTTTAGAGTGAACGAAAAATTGTTCTTCCTCCGTATGGGAAACGAATCCCTCGTCGGCAATGTGTTGTTATGGAGTTTTCACAGTAGAGGCTTGTATTTCACTAAGTCGGTCCTAAAAAAGGTTCGACGTACAAAACGTTTGGAACTTGTTATAATAGTTAATGACGCAGCAATCTAGTTGTGGTCGTTGATACTTTAATTTCCGACATCGACTGACACACCAACTCCACTGAGCCCTGGCGACTGCTACTACTAATACTATTTATTATCTGTGGGAGAGTATATTAACAATAGAATAGGTATATTCCGGTATAACAACTTCCCATCTGTAGATCTTTCATCCCTGATAACTGCACTCTTCAAAAAACTTTAAATGCAAGATTAATCGCCATATTCTTTTTTCTTGAATTCCGTTCGTTTTTTATACTTTCCTATATCCTCCCTATTCTCAGTCTTCTCTTTCACTTTCACTCACTGTAATCCCCTACTCACTAGCGTATTTTCCGACTTACTTGGGGGGAAGTAAGCAAAAATACAAAAAAAAAAAATAACAAAAAAATAACACGTCGACGGTTGTTCTAATGAAACGATAGAGATATCGTTTATTTAAAAGAAGTCTATGTGAAGTTAACGGGGGTGATTAGAGCCTCTGTTACGTTACCATTAAGAGATACAAGAGTACTTCGAGGCATCAAGAGGTTCACAAGAATTTTTAGACTTGAACTAAAGGATTTCCAAGAATTTGGAATACTAGGAGAGGCAAGGCATTTGTTTTAGTGTTTGAAGAGAAAACGCTGCAAGTTCAGAAGCGCATTTCCTTTTGGGGATCGAGTTTCGAGATGATAGAAGATACTATAAATGGAACTCAGTGCATATCCCTCAGTAGAGATTCCTTTCAAGGGACAAAACCAGGCAAAGTTAATTCTAAAGAGTTGAGAATAGAATTGGAAAGGAATTCCCGAAGAAACGTTCCTGCTTAAGCAGCAGATGACAAAAACTGATTGAAGAAAGGAGGGATTGAGGTTTTACCTCTTCCTGTTCAACAAAGATACGTCAGTAATCTCTATAACCAAACTTGTGAAAGGCTATACGGTGTCTCATTCTATCAGCCAATAGCAACGTTGCCTTCTTGAGGCTAAGCTTACACTGATTACGCCCAGATTCAAAGAGGCTTCTCTTAATGATCCGAACTTTCAGATTGGCATTGCCGATACACAAATGCGAAAAAATGATAATAAAAATGTCAGCTTTGTCGGTTAAATTCATGAAAACATATTTGCATGAATTCTTACATAGTTTCTGTTATACACCGGCTGATAAAGAAGCAATGACAGTTATTCTTTAATTAAAACAGCTAAGATTTTATAAGAAAAACCATGCAAAATCTAATCCTTAACATTTTTCTTCCCTCTTTTTAAACCACTGAATTCCACCTTTTAATAAGGGCATGTCCACCTGCTTATTACAATGATTTCTTGGGAAAGATAGTGGAAAGGTAACTTGTTGTCTTTTCTATGCCTTGGAATTAAGAGTTTTCCTTCTCTTAGATTGGTTGCCATTCAAGGGCAGAGAGCCCAAGAGAGTCTAACCTTCTATTTAAACCATAGCTAAAAAGAGAAGTGATTTTTCACAGGAGTATATATTTTTTTTTATCTTTCTTTAAGACATGGACCACAAGGATTCCTTTCAATTGGGACCTTTTCCAATCAATCCAAGGGCCCCAACTGCAACTGGAATTATTAATGCTCTCATGCGCCATATTTTTTAGATTTCCACTTCAAGATTCTTGTATTTTGATAGTTGTTTTGAAGATCTTGCATTATTATTATTATTATTATTATTATTATTATTATATGACTAGTAGTACCCGTAAAAATTTCACGATTTTCCTACTTTAATCTTCTCGTAATGAGTAAAGAAGCCATTACTCGTCCTATAATTACAAGTATGTGAATATCGATATTGATTGCATCGTTAAACATTTGAGTTCATGGACTTTAACAAAATATTGTAATAATATTCACAAGTTTTGTATGCAGGACATTATTTAAAGAAGTTAGGGATTAGAACGTAAAACATTCAATATTGACAAGTTTTTCCATTTCACTGAAGCAGACGATAAACACATGAAAGCGTTATCGCCTCTCCTCTTTCTTTCTTTCTTTCTTTCTTTCTTTCTTTTCATTGAAACCAAACAGCGTCTCTGATATCCTTTTTCCGTTTCTTTACGCAATCAAAAGAGAATAGTTTATTATTCATAGGATATTGACAGGAAGATGTAACGTACGTGATAACTAACAAATGAAGAATCAAGCGGAATAATAACATTATATTTATGTTTCTTTTTTCTTTATCCTCGTTATATTTTTCATAATAATAAAAATCGAGAAAAGTCTAAGGAAGATTAAAGGTTCCATAACAGTTACGATAATCAGAAAAAAAAGAAAGGTTTTTAAATGTCTTTTACTGAGGGGGGAAAGTGCTAATGGAATTACATCTGAAAATATTTCCTTAGTGTAATGTCGAATGTTATCTCCATTACAAATAACGAGTTTTCCGTACGCGTCAACACGCATGCGTTGCTGAGGGTTTTTACATAAGCAGGAATGACTGGACGATAAGAACAAGATTTTGGGGCAAATGGTCAGAATTGATCTTTGATTTAAACATCATATAAATTGATAAGTCTGCTACATCAGTTTCGCTGAATCGAAACTAGCGGAAAACAGAATTTGTATTTATCGGACATTTTCACAGTTTTCTACTAAATAAAAAGTCAGTTGTTTGGGGGCGCTGAAGGATCACGTGATTATTCTCAGTCAGCCATTTTAGACGCATAAGTGGTAAGTGACAAAAATATCAGTGACTAAATCTATTTATTAGATTTAGTCACTGATAGAAAAGCTAGAAAAAAATTCAACTGGCACAGCGCCGTATAACTTGTTTCATTTGAAACCTGAGGAGAAAATTTCAAACTTAGATTTTGAATTTAGAGAAGCTATATTTATCAATTTATATATAAAATATTTATATTTCATTCCAGACTTGCAGTATTCTGTGAAGGGTGTGGTGGGTTTATGAACGTGCCATATGTATGTGTGTATTGTCGTGTCTATAAATAAAAATTAATTATAGCCTCAAAAACAATTATAATTAAATAATTATAATTATCATTAATTCAGTCATTCTAAGCCAATGAAAATCGACCCCACTTTTCTACGCGACACGCATTCACTCGTAACATTCTCAGTATCTGTCTATATTTCTGAGATGAGGTATTATGTACCTGAAGAAGGCCGGAGCGTACAACGGCCGAAATGTTGTAATAAATATGGCGGCAAAGATGAGGACAATAGTACGAATAATGTAAATGGTGCAACATTCTCACTATGGGACAAGTAGTTCATACAGACAGATCGTTAACACGTGCGTCGACGAAAATTTCATATCATTTTTCAGGCCATAATAGTAACATTGATATTTTACTTCTCAACAAAAATTCGCGGTAAGAAAACTTCATACTCTTCTTGTATTTTTAACTAAATTATCTAGTCACCCATTACAAACATCTATAAGAAAGCATATGACAGAGAGTGTAAAGTGCTGTTCGATAAAAGTGACTCACCTGATTTTTTTACTTAAAATTTTTTTCGACTATTGTTTTTGGGGTCAAACTAATTTTTTAATCTTACTAATATAAAGACCCCTTCCCGACCATCTAGCAAAAAAGTTTACTCACCCTAAGGTATTCTATTGATAATTATAATTTTGGAAATAAATGAGATTTACGGAAAAACTCTGTGCCAAAAAGTGACTCACTTATTTCCTGCAACTAGTAATCAATAGAAACATAACCGAACATCTTTAAATAAAGAATAATAGAGGTATAATTTATTTATAATAGGTAATATAGTTCGAAATATTTAATAATCTGTGGGTTCTCCTTTATTTTGAATAACCTTTTCAACCCTTTTTGACATTGACTTAATTAGGTTCTGGCAAATCTCAACTCTAAGCATTGAATTCTATTCGAATATGAAATTCACAATCAAATCCTCTTTGTTGCTCAACTGCTTTCTCGAGAGTCTGTACTTTATAATGCTCCATACGTTTTCTATGGGGTTGTGGTCAGGAGATTGGGGCGGCCATGTCATAACATTTACCTGCTTCTCATCAAAGTATTCCTTCATCAACTTTGATTTGTGACAGGGAGCATTATCCTGCATAAAAATGAGCTTAGTGGGGTCGATTTGCACCCTTTCAGCAGAAGGGAGCAGACAAGACTCTAAAATTCTCTTGTACTGCTTGCCCCTGAGGGTCTTTTCAATAGGTTTTAAGAAACCAGTTCCATGAAAAGAAAAGCATCCCCAAAACATTATACTGAACGGATTCTTGACAGTACTTACTGTTAAATTCAAAGAGCTTTGCAAGCTTCTTCTTCGGATTTTAGATCGCTTATCCTTTGAATTTAGCTCAACTTTCGTTTCATCGGAGAAGAGAACATTTAGTATAAAAAAAAAAAATCAGGTGAGTCACTTTTATCGAACAGCACTGTATATATTTTACTTATTCTTTATCTTATCAATCTGTTGCATTTCGATCTATATTTGATCAACAGTTGACCCCAAACTCACAATTTTATTCAGTATTACTATCGCTTTTATATCCAAGACCACAATACAACCTGATAATAAATAATAGTCGTTTTGTTGTTTCCACGTCTTGCTGTTTCGCATTTACGAGTATATTTATATATATAAATATTAGGGATTTTATAACTATTTACCCAGATTTATATCCTCCCTGTAGTATTTATGTATGAACACAATCGAAAATGGGTCCATGGTTAAGCTCATTAATAGAAAATTTCTTAATTTAAACAGAAATATCAAAGACTATATTGAATATCAAATCAATTATTGCTGCTGTTCAATACATTATTCCTAACACCGTTAGGATCAATAGGGCTTTCGGCCAGTACACTCACTTGACTTCGTTGAACTGTGTGAAATTTTAAGATGCGGTGGTGCCATGATACCATTATTCTTCAAACTAACATTCTTCGTTTTGTATTCTAGCAGAGAGAACTTTGGGATTTGTCAAATGCATGTCGCGTTCGGCTGTCATTAATGTTATTCCGTCCTCATCTCTAAAGATTGTCAGGTGTTTCAAATTATTTCTGTAACAACAATTTCTCTCAGGTCGACAATTCTTTTTCTTTAGGAAGAGTAGAGACTGTAGTAGAACTCTAAAGAATTGAGGAAGGACGGAGTGTAAACACACACGTATATATATATATATATATATATATATATATATATATATATATATATATATATATATATAGAGAGAGAGAGAGAGAGAGAGATAGATAGATAGATAGATAGATATGAAAAGAATGAGATAGATAGATAGATAGATATTAACGGAATAATATAGATGGATATGTAAAGACTAAGATAGATAGATATGAACAGAATAAGATAGATAGATACATACCTAGATAGATAGATATATAGATAGATATGAACAGACTAAGACAGATATGAACAGAGTAAGATAGATAGATATAGATATGCAGGTACTGATATATATATATATATATATATATATATATATATATATATATATATAAAGGCTTAAAACACTAATATTCCATGGTCATAATTTATTCCATTGGAATCGTAAATACGATCCAATTCATCAGACCTACAAATTCAAAAAGAAAACAGAAAAAAACAACTCCGGAAATAAAAATAGAATTTAGAGTGAGTGTAAGTATGAGAGTGTGGGATGGATGTTAGAACTAAAGAGAGGGGTAACAGACGAGAGAAGGTGGGAGATTAAACCTTAACAGAGAGAAATTTAAAAGAGGAGTGGAGGGGGAAATATGAATGTTGTCGGATGTCTAATACATTAAAGATACATTTCGTGGTGACATACACACACTATAGACGATCTAATGTTAAAGTTCAGAATAAGAGGGAGGGAGAGAAAAGGAAATAAGAAGGGGTGGGGGAGAGAGATGGGGCGGGGGAAACTAAAATTGAAGGACATTTACTGAAAGGGCCGCTGTGTAATTAAGAAAATTTGACAAAATTAATATCGCCTACGGGTTATAAATCAAATATTAAATATAACGATTATCTAATCTAGCAAGGACCTATATTTATATGTTCAAAAACACATGCGAATACATATATATATATGTATATTTACCACTAATATTAGCTATATATATATATATATATATATATATATATATATATATATATATATATATAGAGAGAGAGAGAGAGAGAGAGAGAGAGATAGATAGAAATATGAAGGGACTGAGATAGATATGAACAGATTAAGATAGATAGAATTAAGCATAGACAAATAGAAAGAAGGAGGGTTGAGACAGATATATATGAACAGACTAAAGTAGATGTGAACAAAGACAGATAGATATGAGCAGAGTAAGATAGATAGATATGAAGGTATCGAGATAGATACTTATGAAGGTAGTGAGATAAGTAGATAGATAGATAGATAGAGAGAGATATAGAGAGAAATATATTGGGGCTGAGATAGATATGAACAGATTAAGATAGCTATATCGAATTAAACATAGAAAAATAGAAAGAAGGAGGGTTAGATCGAGTGAGATAGATAGAAACATACATACTTACATAGATATAAAAAGACTGAGACATAAATAGATATATAAATAGAAACAGATTAAAATCGGTGGATAGAAATAGATAGATAAAGATAGATATAATATATATATATATATATATATATATATATATATATATATATATATATATGACGGAACTGAGACAGATAGATATATAGATAGGAACATTAATTAAAGAATGTCAAAGATAATACATTCTATTTCTTGAGAGCTCTAAAGAAAGCAACTCTCAATCTTCAAGACCTATAAACAAAATCACAATTGAAATGGAAAAAAATATTCCGGATTAAAATCAAGAGATATTGCTATCTTAATTAAAGAGTAGGAAAAGACAAAGAGTGTTGACCTATTTTGATATAATGACTTCAGATTTAAAAACCAGGAGAATTTACTTAACCTTCGAAGTGAAGTCATATGAAAATGCAGACACAAACACCGCCTTAAAAATTAGAACAGTACCCGTTCTCCTGGTTTTTGTAGATTCCTATATGTATCTATATTACTCTAATATTATAGTATATGTTAACATAGAAATATTTATTGCAATCTGACATTTATGGTTGTGATATATATATATATATATATATATATATATATATATATATATATATATATATATATATATGTGTGTGTGTGTGTGTGTGTCGTAATATGTATGGTTAATTGAATATCGATTTGCTTGTGGAAAATGTGGATATGTATATATATATATATATATGCGCGTGTGCGTGTTTTTGTGTTTGTGTATGGACATATTTTGGGTGTCTTGATACATATTAGTGCGTTTGTGAGAATATTGTCTTTAGAGAGAAATATATGGATGTATGTGTATATATGTGTATATGTATGTGTGTATATATGTATATAGACGGATGAAAACTGACAGGATTATTGATCTGTAATTTGCGCTTAGACTGTATATATATATATATATATATATTCATATCTAATAATATATCATATCATATATAAATCCATAACATGTATATATCCTAAACTTTTATATCCTACATGTATTTATTAAGATTTAGCAGGATATGAACGTACTTTTAACCTAAGGTAAAGTTAGATACATTCACACACACACACACACACACACACACACACACACACACACACACACATATATATATATATATATATATATATATATATATATATATATATATATATATAAGGATATATATATGGGAATATCGGCAAACTGAAATAATTGTTAACCATACATGTTATGGATTTATTATGTTGTTTACTTCTTTATACTAGTGATATGTCCATTATGACTATACTTGTTACAGTTTATGTATTATGGTTGAAGAAAAAATATATGTGTATGTATATATGGATTTTTTGGCCAAGTTGGATGCTGCGCGGTAATCAGGTTAAACGGTTCTTTAAGTTAATTTGGAAAACTTTAACTAAATACATAAACTTAATAGATACACACTAGGGGATTAACCCCGATCTAACTTTACCTTAAGTTAAAGTACATTCATATCCTACGAAATCTTAATAAATACATCTAGGATATAAAAGTTCAGGACTATAGGTATATAACCTTTATAAATATGTTTCTTTGAATAGAATTAATAATCATTTGATTCAATTCTCTGAGGTTTTTTAGCTTAAATTTATTGGTTAATTATACAAAAAGCTTAAACTAATTTACATTTAATTTTAAAAAAATTCGCTAATTTCGAAAAACAAAATTTTCTTAAAGACACTTTTTAAAAAATATTATTTACAGAGATGGTGTTGAATGAAATACAGGGAATGAACCCAAATCTAACTTTTTCTTAGTTTAAAGTACATTCCTATCCTGATAAATATTAATAGATACATCTAGGATATAAAGTTTCAGTATTCTAGGTATATAACCTTTATAAATATGTTTCTCTGAATACAATTAATAATCATTTAATTCAAATCTCTTAGGTATTGTGGAAAAAATGACGGTTCAGGTGGTAGGAGTAAGGTACTTATCTAGGCTGTCGTTCTGGACATTAAAAGTTGTTACCTTTTCTTACCAATTTGTTATACTTACAAGGACTTGTATCCACGTGATTACTGAAGTGATAAAGGAAATGTTTTTCCTCATTTTGTTTTTTTGCTTTTGTTACGATGAACGTTATATGACAGAGAAGCTACGTCGCGATGTGGATATTTTTCGCAACTTAAGGGTAGTGACTTTGCTCATTTCCTTGGCCTGCATCGTCAAAGAATTTTTTTTCTTGTGTCGAGATTTTCTACACAGTATTTCAATTTAAAGTTTTCCGTTAATTATATGAAAACCTTATGAAAATTTTTCCCTAATTTCGAAAATTTGACAGAAACAAACGGGATGATTTCCATTTCACACTGAACTAACTACTCCTCCCCTTTCATCAAATGACAGACTAATGTTAAATCCGAAGTCACTATATCAAAATAGGTCAACACTCTCTGTTTTTCCAACTCTCTAAATAAGATAGCAATATCTTGATTTTAATCCGGAGTATTTTTCTCATTTCATTTGTGATTTTGTTTGTATGTCCTGAAGTATGTCCTACGTTTATAGAGCTCTCATGAAATAAAAAATTATTACGTATGGGATTTGAAGTGTTTGATATTCTTTAATTAACAATAATTTTGCTCTGACTTTTGACATATAGCTCTATATATACGGATTACCATATATATATATATATATATATATATATATATATATATGTACAGAGTCAGGGAAAATATTTGTACACATACTAATTTTTAATTTATTGTATTTCCAACTAATGAATAAACATAATTTTCATATAATTAACTGTACACAGATGCATAGTAACTAAATATGTATAGAAAACAGAAAAATATTTAGATTGATTTAAAAGTGACTTAATTGTAATAAATCCAATTTATCCATTTTAATAGGTGAAAAAATAATCGTACAATGCATATCTTAAATTTTAAAACTTTCAAATTGCATTAATACTCTAGATTATTGAAGTGGAATATTCTAGAATTTTCCAATAATGTTATCAGTAGTTATTTTTAGCCTAAAAATACAAACAGAATATTCTGTAATTGATATTCGTGCAAGAAGGTTATCATCATGGCAAGAGTTAAAGAATTGACAAATTCGCAAAAAGAACTCATTGTCAAACTCTGGTAAAAAGGTAAAAGTTATAGGAAAATCTCAGACAACCTGATTATTCTATTTACTACTATTAGTTCATTCCTTGCAAGGTATAAATAAATATATAGAGAGTGGGGGAAAACAGATGCATCATAACAAAATATGCATAGAAAACAAAAAATTGATTTAATAGAAATAAATCCCATTTATCCATTTTAATGGGTGAAAAAAGTATGCGTACAATTCAAATTTCAGATTTTAAAACTTTTAAATTGCTTTAATACTCTAGATAATTCAAGTGGAATATTCTAGCATCTTCGAATAATGTTATCATTAGTTATTTTTAGCCTAAGAATATACAAGCAGAACATTCTGTAATCGATATTTGTGCAAGAAGGTTATCATCATAGCAAGAGGTAAAGAATAGACAAATTCGCAAATTCAAGAACTAATTTTTAAGAATACTTTTTTCATCAATTAATTGGATAAATGGGATTTATTTCTATTAAATTATTTTTTCTGTTTTCTGTGCATATTTTGTTATTATGCATCTCTGTACAGTTAATTATATGAAAGTATCTTTATTCATTAGTTGGAAATACAATCTTTTTTTTAAGCATTACGCCCCGAAAAAAGCGTGAAGCCACTAGGATGCAGGGGGGTGCAGAAGATTTGGAGTGAAGGCAGATAGATAGAAGAAAGGGTGAGGAGAAGGATAGTGGGTAGATCAAGGTAACTGGAGATGTCGATTGACATTACATTTGAATAGTTGGAGATTATAGTCTCAGGGAAACAGTAATTGGGAAGGGTGTTCCACAGGCTAGAGGTGCGAGGTATGAAGCTATTGGAGTAGAAGAGACTGCTACATTTTAAAGTTTCTACAGTGTAAGGGTGAAAGCGGGATGCCAGCCTCGTAGGGCGCTTGAATTCATGAAGTCTGGGAACCAGTGAAAGCAGCTCATCGGAGCAATTACCATGAAAGTATTTGTAGAAAAAAAAAGACAGACAGAGGCGACAGCGCGTCTGTGAGAGCTGACTTTAGACGAGACGACAGATCAGGGCCAATTATATTACATATCCGTCTCTGGATTTTGTCAGAACTCCGAGCTAAACAGACGGTGCCCCAGACCATATATGGCAGCAATACTCCATGCAAGGGCGAATGGTTGATTTATATATTTGAAGTATCGATTCCGGAGAGAAAAATTTCCTGGTGCGGCACAGAGAGCCAACTTTAAAATTTGTATGTGTACAAATATTTCTCTCCCCATCCCATAATATATATATATACTAGCTGATGTACCTGGTAATTCCCGGGAAAGCGGATGTTATCTCCACTTCCCATTCCTATATACTTCCTTCTGTTATCCGAAAACAACAATTCAAAGTATCAACGAGAAGGGTTTCACAGAGAATACCCAACCGCCGCAAGGATTTTTGGAGGAAATACCAATAATTTATGAATACCAAAAACCATAAACTGACCTACGTAATAAAAAGGCAAGTCGTCTCTACGAAAGTAAAAATTCAAAGGAAGTAGACCTGAAAAGGGCTTTTGTACGTTCATTGAAAATATAGCCATTAAGAGGGCAAGTGCTAAAATAAATTTACCACAGATCTACAAATAGACTGACATATAGTTTCACAATATATTTATATATAGATTTACAAATAGAATAACATATAGATTAACAAAAGATTTACAACACTGACAAATAGTACAGTTAAATCATAAACACCTGATGACTGAGTGCTTTCAAGATATCTTGAAGGTCAAGGTATGTTGGTAAACTGCATTTGTAGTCTTTCCGTGTGGTGCATAAATAAAGAAATGATTGTGACTGACGACTTTTAAACATCTCACTTAAAGTTGGCTATGAAAGAAGACCGGTTCTACAAGGCTATGGCCTACCATATCCAAGTACTGACACCGAGCCTAGTTAATGTTGTTTGCAAAACTCACTTTCACCGGGAATTTCAGCTGATTGAACTGGAAAGGCATATGCGAGGGAATAAATAGAATTTTCGGAATAAATACCGCCTCACTGCTTGCAATGCGAGTCGGAATTGTCGCTTCCAAGACTGTTGACATCATCTTCTTAATTGTAAGTTGTGTGCCATTTCAAAGCTTCGGTTGATACGGGTTTCCCTAACAGAATCACTGGGGCTTCAATTTTGAGGTGCAAATTGTGAGGTAGGGGGGTCTGCTCGTGTTAGGTTATTTAAAAATTATTTTGGATAATTTACAGCTTCATCGGCGTTTAGTACAGCGTCAATGACATTGTTGCTACGACACTCACCTGGCAACTGTTCCAGAAGGTTGATGTTTAAACCTTCAACAGCCACATACTTTGGAGCTAAAATGGCCCTCGTCCTAAGCCAGTTTGATCTTTAAACTGATTCTTCGGTTCGGAAAACACGATATTCATTAGTCCCTTTAAATCAAATAGCATATGTGAAAAAGGCACACTGGCCCACCAGCCAAAGTACCATTACCAACATCCAATAGTTACTTAGAAAAAGTACCAGCCTCTTCATCACCACTGAGCTGTACTCTCATGTTGGTTATTAGTATCAGCTTGTTCACACTACTCCAAATATAGGAAGACTTTATACTGGCGTTTACCTCATCACCTCTTGTCAATTTCGGAATTACAGGAAGGGTTTGTCTAAATCTCCCGCGAGCAACGCTGTTGCACATCCCATGAGCCGTGTGTTGTGTCTAAGATTATTAAGTGCCGTCTCAAGAGCCTTGAAGGAACCGTTATGGTTCATTGTTGCTTATTCCAGTTTATCAATTTCAGTCACCGAGAAGTTTGTCTTTTATAGAACCATGACTGATGTTGCAGGTTGTCTTCTCTTTCTTGGACAGTTCCAAAGGGGTTTGAAGTACGAATGTCCTGTGCCGCCACTATGTAGCAATATGTTCCACTGGCGCAATTTAGCCAGACTAGGTTGATGATAAACGTCTTATCAGTTCCACCTGAGGTAACGAGGAAGAACAGATCCCTTCTTTTACTTTCAATGGTCGAAAAATCGTGTTATAAAAACCCAGTTGGTCCTCTCTCAGTTTTATGTTCTTTATCAGCTGATACACGCCGCCATTTACTCATCATAGCTGATTACCCGAATCTACTTAATTGCGAGCTTGTTTGCTGCCTGTTCAAATTGAGGTAAGCAATTCCTTGGCTTTCTATAGCTTTCACTCTAGTGTGCAGGTCAACTAATGCCTCATTGTAAATGGCATCAATAAACGCTGAGATTTTCCCTTTAAACCTTTGTATGATGTCCTCTGCATGCTGGTTTTATGGATCGCTCAAAACTAGAGAGGCTCAACCAATCCACATCAACATGATGGAAAATATCAGGCGCAGTTGAGTTGGTGCTCTGCTGACTGCTGCTTCCTCCAGTGTCTGGTACCAGTGGACATCAGTCTGTGAATTATGTAGGACAGTGTGCAACAGCAGATGCAGAAACAAGCAATATTTCTGATTGCGGTGCACAGTGTACACCCACCCGATGATCCCGCTTCTGGAGACGGTATTTTTCCCTAGCTCTCAAATTGCGCCCCTGGCTTGTGCTTGCTCGCTCTATTGTGTGTAGTAGACGGGAACGCCAACGTACAGTTCGGG
>CAHIKZ030000653.1:75000-77500 GCA_903632075.3 Acanthosepion pharaonis
ACTTGTAGCGAAAATTAATAGATAAAATGGGAAACTGATTTTGACATGAAGTCAATCAAGTAACAAAAATTAATTCAAAATTATTTTATAAAATATAACAGAAAAATTATATTTGTTTTATTTTTTTTTTCTTCCTGGTTTCGACGTTTTCGTATCTTGTGTTGAATATAAATATCTCATCTCATTTCGTTTTTACCTCTTGTTAACATTGCGAGTTTTAAATTAGTCAAATCTACATTACGCCACACAATACTTCAGAATTTCAAAGTATAACTAAAAACAAATAAGTGAAGAAAAATTACGACTCAAAATTAAGAATCATTGCAAAGACATAAAATCTAACGCACAGATATTGGTTTTCATCTATTAGGTTTAGTCATAAATAATTTCCGCTTTTGTTTGTCAAAGTTAGACTTCAAAAACGTAAAATACTATTTACATTTTATTAAATTACATATTAACAATTATTTTTGCTACTTTCCGATAACTTTTGAGTAAGATTACAGACGTTTTGATGTGACAATTTACTGCCGAACTTTTGAATAAGATTCCAGACGTTTTTATTTGACAATTTACTGCCGAAATTTTAAGTAGGATTCCAGAGGTTTTGATGTGATAATTTACTGCCGAACTTTTGAGTAAGATTCCATAGGTTTCGATGTGGCAATTTACTGCCAAACTTTTGAGTAAGATTCCAGATGTTTTGATCCATGGTGGGTTAAGTAGTAGAGACCGAAGTAGTTCTCATGTTTTTCATGCGATAATACTGTTTCTGGTTATAGAACAATATTTATCCTATTGGTGAGCATAGGTCGCTTTTCGATAAACCTTTTAAGGGCACGTTTCAGCTACTGAAAATATTAATGTGCATTTAGTGTTTCATTTCTCGTGATGTATTCTAGGTAAACCATTTTCATCGCCTGTTATGGTATATTTAAGGAACAGTTAGTTGGGATAATACATTCGGCCTTACATTCGGTTCTCCAAAAGGGAAATTACGTATGATTCAGGCCATTTTATTCTTTTTATATATCAACTTAAGTCATATTGACTTACATCAATCTTGAAATGTGAGCACTTCCTTTACACCTTCAACACCAAGAAACGTACAAAAAACATGTAACTATACATGTAAAGACATTTCTATACATTCTTTTTAATAGATCCAAATATTTAAGTAAATTAAGTATTTATAATAAACAGTATTAACGACATTTGCCGGCCTGAATTTCCGAGAAAATATGCGTCCTCCGACAGGAATCGAACCTGTATCCTACACGGTACCGTCATATAGCCTGACGTGCTTTTACCGATTGAGCCACAGAGGAGCGTTTCGGTTTACAAGATCGATTTTTCTGTTTTAAAACTACAATTCTCCATGATTTTCGATTCCTGTACAAAGATTTTCCATAAGTTTTATTCCCCCAGGCGCTTTCGGCCACTTCTTTAGCCATTTTAAGTGGTGTTTTGTCTCTGGTTATTTTTTTTACTCCTTCTTTAACTGTTATGTAGTAAATTATTTATTTTATAGTAGTGTTCATTCCGAGATTCTTCGTGATGAGCGCGGTTGGAATTTGTTTCGAGCATTATTCTATTAAAAAACCCCTAATATTCATTGCTAAATTATATGAGGTTGATAGTAGGTGAGAAATATTTGATATACAGGGCCTCACGAATAACTAGATATTTCCGATAATGTGATTTATATAGAATGCTGGTGTTTTCGACCAGAGTTTTTCTTAAGAGTTCTAATAAATTATGGGTTGATGGATGTTTTTGGTCTGAAAGTGACACGTGAGGCGTCTTCCCACCAATTTATTTTTTAATGTCCGATATCAGTAATTTATTTTTGACAGGAAACGCACTTAAAAATTGCTATAGAAGTGACCGAAAGCGCTTGAGAAAATAGAAATTATGGAATGCTTTGTACTCATTTTCTCCGACAAAACGGAAAAGTGTAAAGTATGCTGGAAAAATTAATTAAATCTTCCTTGTCTCTCGTAGTTAGATATATATATATATATATATATATATATATATATATATATATATATATATATATATATATATATATATATATATATATATATATATATTCATGTTTCATTATAGACAGAAGACAAGGTACTGCGATTGCTTTTTTTTTTTGTGTTCGAACAAATATTTTCCTTTCTAGACACTGATTATCTAGAACCTGTCCAAATGGACATGGGTCACACTACTACATGGCTAGCTAGAGGACTTATGTTACACCTATTTAACCACAGCTCCATTAGAACTCATTTAAACACACGCACAAAACTACCAGACTGCATCCGAAACATATCAGAAAAAACAAGCGTAATAACCACTTTCACTTGTAAAAACGATTAAAATAATGGAAGGCTTGATAATAAAAAAGCCAACACTCAATAATATGTACTACGAACATGGCCAAAATATGCTGACTGTGTTCCGAAAATAAATTATCCTTATAACTCCAGATACATAAGCCATACAT
>CAHIKZ030000653.1:80000-147500 GCA_903632075.3 Acanthosepion pharaonis
ATTTAGTCAAAATAAAATTTCCTCTCATAATCCACAAAATAATAACCTATCTATATTTAATTTATTTATTTACTTTATTTATATTGAATTGGCAAATAACACGGGCGAAAATCCATTATATTTTGATGGAAACAAAGATTCCGTATGAGTTTTAAATTCTTCTCAATAAATAAACACTTCCCCTCTGAAATTGTTGTAATGATCTGAAAAGAGCACAAACTTTTCATCATTGGCGATGATTCCACCAACGTTGGATAGCAATTTTTTTTTTGGATGACAAGCAGGTGTCAACTCTTCGATTGAACTGCTTTTCTAATTCCCGTATAGTGTGGCCTGTTTTCTCAGCTACAATCTAAAGAATATTTTAATATTTTGAGAAGCTAACCGTCTAGACCGTCTTAATACGCTTCTGTGTGAAACGTATGAAAAAACAATTTTATTAAGAGACAGAGATTTGTATTTATTTGTTTAAGATGCTTCTGTCTGTTAACCTCGTTATTTTACACTGTGTAGAATGATTGATTTATTTGTCTGTTAAACGGCATATCAACTCCTTTCGGGCCATTTAATGCCGAAATATGATGTGTTATTCTGCTTTCGCAATTGAATGGATGGTAAATGATACTCAGATGTTAGTGCATATACATGTTTCCGTGAACATTACTAGAGACGGTGATATGTGTTTTATGTTGTGGTTTTGATATGTTTTGAAATACAATCATGAAAGTTTTTTATGTTGGTTGTTTGGTAGTATTTTAAACTCATTTGGGTAAAGCCTCGACAATTTGTTTGTATGTGCGTATTGTTGGTAATTTTACTATAACTGTATTGTTGGTTATTTTTTATATAAAAATGTATTTTTACACTTTCATAGTGTTATGTTTTTGTTTGGTATGCTCACTATTTGCCCATAGCATGGACCCTAACAGGTTCTGCCACCACGGGGTGAGGATGGATATGGGAAGAACAGCAGTTAAGAAGTTGTTCCACGCCTCTCAAAACCTCCAATCTCCCAATCAGTGTCCTTTCTGTCGGATATAGTTAATCGTCACACGGCTATTCTGTGTAGAAGATAATTATCAGATGTCACAAACGTAACATTTTCTATGTTTACTGAACTTCCATTAATTACAAAGCTAGTTTTTATATTGATTTTAACCTTTAATAATAAGCCTTTTTTTTCATTCAAGGACTTATTCTTTAAACATATGAGAACTAATATTATTGTCAGTATATGTGTGTGTGTGTATGTGAGTGAACTGAAACAAAGAGAGAGAAAACTAGAGAGAGAGTGAGAGAGAGAGAGATGATCAGACTGGAAAAAATGAGATCTGTTAATTTGTAGAAGGAATTACTTCGAGGCATGTTTCTCATTATAATTCAAGACACGCTACTCGAGGAAAAATGTTTGCTTTAATATTTATATTTTCCTCGAGTAATATATCAATTATTCTATATCCGTTGACAAACTAAATACTTTGGGCTGTAGACATATACAAACATCCACCCCTTCATACATATGGACACAGAATGCTTTAATAAATGCAGATGAATTCAGAATATTCGTAGCTTTTTCTTTTTGTACGAAAAACATTATTTTGTGAATTATTGTTTTATTTCTTTTCTTTATATAAAAGTCTTATATTTTTTCCTACTCAAGGCGGATCAAAAAATTCTACTGAAAACAAATGCTTGTTTATCATAAAAGAGCCTTTAATAAAAAATATATATATACTGGTAATGAGTAAATACATTTCCATTAAAAGAATTTCGATTATAATTGGATCATACAAATCACCTAATCATATTTCTTTCAATCCGTGTATGGCAAACCTGATGCATAAAATATGACTCCGCTGGGCAGGTAATATGCTAAAGAGGAGGAACTATCGTCTAGCGAAAGTTTTATTACTTTTGGAACTGGCAGCAGGTCAACCAATCATGACATAAGACTTCGGATAGACTATAAAAATTTTCTGTGAACCAAGTTCCTATATGGTATTGATTCATGGATACACAAATTATGACTCCGCTGGGCAGGTAATGTGGCGAAGAGAATGTACATGGTTACTATTAGCGTCTCCTTCGCTTTATAGATTGGGTCTACAAAATTATAAACGAGGAACTTTATCAAAAACGAAAACGTAGAACTTCAAACAGCAGCACCAACAAAAGTGGGTAGTAGATATAATTAGAAGAGAAAATTATGATTTTTTGTTTGTTTAGCGGCATATCAACTACTTATGGGTCATTTAATTCCGAAAATTAATTTTCTTAGGAACTAAAGTGAATTGTTTTGCAAATTACTGGTAATTTTTAATTTTTACAAAAATATATTGCTGGTAATTATTTAAACTATAAAAATGTATTTCTGATAATTTTGTTATAAAAATGTATTACTGATATTTTTACTATAAAAATGTATTGGTGATATTTTTACTATAAAAATGTATTGCTGGAATTTTTACTATAAAATTATTTCGTGTGATATGTTTACTATAAAAATATATTGCTGATATGTTTGTTATAAAAATGTTTTGCTAGTATTTTTACTATAAAAATGTACTGATGATATTTTTACTATAAAAATGTATTGCTGATATTTTTACTATAAAAATGTATTGATGATATTTTTACTATAAAAAGGTATTTTTATAATTCCAGTCTTTTGAGCCCAGTTTGAGTTTTCACTGTTTACCCATAGTTGGGACCCTAACAAGTGACACCACCCCAAAAGATATAATTACTTTTAACCCAGCGATAAACAAGCTTTTGGAAAAGAAACATTCCATCGATTCTCGAAAGATCAATGACTATGGAAGTGAGACGTCGACAACCATGAACAACAACTTTAATAATATTTTTAATAATATGCTGATTTTTTCCTGTTTGAAACCATCTGCAATTTACTGAATGAAAACGGCTAACTTTTGCCGATTAACGTTTGCGTTATTCTTAATCTGCATTGGAGTATTTACATTAGTTCCATTGAAGATTCTGAAATATGAAAGGCCACAAGATACACGTATCCTAGAGCAGGTATGTGTTGATAAGTGGAAAACATTCGTTTAGTCGCGATTTATCTGTTCGTTAAAGTCTCCCATACATCATCGAGATTAAAATGTGATTTAAAAACAGATAAAAACAGTGTTAAGAAAGAGGTTTAAAATATAACAAAAATAAAAAGCAATGAAAAAAATTACCTAGACCTCTGGATCGGTTCGCATAGTTACTCGACTGACATCTTCGTAAAGATCGATTTAAATTCACGCACTAAGACATTTCAGGATTGATTGATGCCTGTGATAAAACTATTTAAAAAAAAGGTAACATTACATGCATTAATATCATGTCATATGATATTAGACTAATTTATCTCAATATCATAAAACTGAGGTTATATAAAGAACAAAAGTGTTAGATGCGAATAGAAGAATCTTGCTAAACATGATATTGTAACAATAAAGCCCACGGTTAATAGAGACACAATTCTATTATCAGTAAAACCCAATTAAAGACATAAAACCTGCAATTAGTATATAACTCTGTTAGGTTCACGTAGTCGAACTTCAGACAAATCTTATATTACTCCGGTTGGTGCTTTTATAACAATTATAAGAGATACTTATTCTAATCACTACATTTAGAAAGCAATGCAGATATATTATTGGCCCTAACCTGGCATCTCATCTCCAGTCACTTTCGCTCCTCCGTAACGCAGCTTTTCTGTAAATATTTTCATGCTGTTCTGGTGAACATTCCTCTTTCCTATCTCGATTTTACCAATTTAAGCGCCGTACTAGATTGCCATATAGGTCTCATCATTTTAGAGTTCCTAGATTTTTATGATAACAGATTCTTCTCTCGCAATTCTCGTTTATGGAATTCTTCGGGCCTCTTGCTTCTCTGTCAATTCTGATCTTAAAAATGTAAATGCAATGTCAATCGTTATCTTCTGTATTCTTAATTCGTGTTCCTTTTCGTTCTCTCTCATTAATAGGGTTTTTCTAATATTCTCTCGCATTTAGTAACCAGCTGCGTCTTAGTGGCTTTATTGTCTTGCTTGCGACCAAATGATTAAAAGAAAAGTCGTTACCTCCTGCACTGAATGCGTTCATTAAGCTCAGCTAAACAGTTTTTTTTTTTGTTTTTTTGACGATAAACCGTTTCTTTTTATGAATCTCCATGCAAACAAATTCCGAAAGAGTCAAGAAGGATGCGCCCTTGTGTATTTATTATTAATAAGTTTCTGAAAAGGAATGAAAATAAAATTAGAAAAAAACTAGCAGCATGGCCCGGCGTTGCCCGTGCTTGATTGAAAAATCGTACAACTCACACAGCAATCGGTATCACTTGACTTAAAATATTTTTGCCCTTCCTTGCCTTTAAAGGAGTGCCCTTTGCCGTGCTGATGTTGCTACATGCCTTACTTCTTGCTTATCTCACACTGCGAATATTTTCTAAGCTCTATACTAAACATTAAATCTGTTACGAAAAAAGAACTAAACAAAATGAACACAAAACGATTAGCTTTAAAAAGGACTCGTAACTGGAAAAACCGAATGAAAAAGGAATGTTAAAACAAATACTTTTTCACACCCAACCCAGTTCTGCGGTATCAGAATCAACGTTGAGTTTAAGCAAGCGAATGAGCCAATTGGAATAAAGTGCCATGCAGATTTAAATTTTTCCCATTTGTGACGAATGCAGCTATCGATTTTTTTGCATGCTAGCATGCTAGTTAACATTCGTGTCAGTCAGATGTTGGCTCTCACGCTGGCCAATAGAATCTTCCTGCCTATTCGTGGCAGCCAGCTATAGGCTCTCACGTTGGCCAGTAGAAAATGGCCGCAAACTACATGAAAACTGCCGTAGAAGCATGTAAAAATCGATTATTTCCACTATCGAGTTGGGAAATGCAACGTTGGTCTTGGCCTTCCCGCTAACTTGGAGCATGTGCATGTAAATTTTGGTGCAAATCCGTCGAAAATTGCGACCGTGCATTCGTTACACACACACATATCCTGCCTTTTACAGATAGAGATATATAGTTATCAACAAAATTAGAGGATTTATTGAACGTGTACGGGAATAGCATTATAATTTGTTCACTGTTGGATGAGATTTACTCAATGCCTTAGAAATATTCTCTTTCAATGGTAGGAACACTTCTAAAAATTTCCAGTGTTGTTTCTCAGTTTCTCCCGTGAATCTTAAATCAAATGTTCATAAACATCAATTGACTGTGATCGCATTCTAGACATATTGTTTCATTAAAAATGATCGGATAGCATTGTCTTAATTCTGTGAGAAACTTTAGTCAGCTACTTTCAATCCCAGTTTAAAATAGACATATATATATATATATATATATATATATATATATATATATATATATATATATATATATATACACCTAGTGAGCCAGACAAACCTACCTAGGTTTCACCTAAACGGATCGTCAGGGAAAGTTTGGCTAACGAGGCAAAGAGAAACACATATTTATAGATGATAGCTAAAATCATACCACGTGACAAAAAAAAAAACAACCTAAGTGTGGGGGGGGTAAATATTTATTCAACAAAAAAAAAAAATCCTCCGTGGAAAGTCAATAACGGGAAAACGTCTAATTTAGTAGCCAAGATTTTTTATGTCTACATACATTGAGAATTTCAGTTTTAGAGTTTAATAGCTGGTTAGGTTGATCATATAAAGCTATGGCTAATTTCTCCTCAGCACATAATTTGCAAAATTTATGGCCTGCTTTATATTGATTGATTAGCAAATCAAAAATTCGAGGGTTTTTCGAAACGTGTCTAGTATATTTATATATTATATATATATATATATATATATATATATATATATATATATATATATATATATATATATATAGTCATACATGTTTCATTAAATAATATAGACAAGTGTTGTCTATTTATTTTATAAAATAAATAGACAAACACTTGTCTATATATTATTTAATGAAACATGTATGAATGATATATATATATATATATATATATATATATATATAAAAACAGACTACTTTTAGGTTCTATGTAATAAATTATTCCACCACAGCACTTTTAAAGGACTGCGGATCATCAGACTTTACTTCCAAAGGTTTGGAAGTAAAGTCTGATGATCCGCAGTCATTTAAAAGGGCTGTGGTGAAATAATTTATTACATGGAACCTTAATGTGGTCTGTTTTTATTTAAATTATTTGCCCTAGATTTACAGTGAGCTCTCTGGATATGATCCTCCTTAGGTTTACCCAGACCTACAAATTCATTGCTTTTTTTTAAATTTGTAGATCGTAATTACGATTCCATTGTAATACATGGAATATTAGTGTTTAAGCCTTTTTATTATATTCTTACTCTGTCCTGGACATTGAGTTCTACCCGGATTCTATCTTCTTGGAATTTTTTTTATATATTTGTATATGTATGTGTGGGGAAAATTGTGAAAATGGCCTACCTCGGAAACGCGTTCGAATCTGCGCAGTATGTAAACACTGGTCCTTCCAACTGTAAAAAGAAAACCAAAATGGCGGCGCCTGCGTTTTATGCCGAGTAGTCTCGGTCAGTTAACGTGAAATCTCGTTGCCTCGTGATTCGCATGCAAATCGTGGTCGGTCCGCAGCTGTATAAAGCAAGCTCGTTTCTGCTGTTTCAAACAAGAGGCTTTCGGCTCGTGAGAAGGTTGGACGTGCGACCCGGTTTTTTTGTACCTACCTGCTATCACCAGTTGAATTGTTGAGTTACACTTCAAGCTATTTCGGCAATGGACAAGTTCGATCTAAAGTTGATCCCAGAATTCGACGGCTCCCCCACGGGCCCGACTATCGTTGAATGGTTTGAAAAGGCCGAACGTGTTTGCAGGGTGTCCAAAATAAAGGAACCTGCACTAGTCATCCCACTGAGACTCACGGGAGGAGCCTACGCAGTATATCAACAACTCGGGGACGATGCTGACCTAGAAGAGATCAAGGACGCCCTGTATACGGCCTTTGGAATAGATCCATTCATCGCTTGGAAACAGTTCGTCGGACGACGGCTCGAGCCGGGTGAGACCGTGGATGTTTACCTGGCTGATTTGCGAAGGCTGGCAGTACCGTTTGGCGGAGCAACGGACCGCATACTGGGGTGCGCCTTCCTGGCAGGGCTTCCAGACGACACCAGTCGGCTCCTGCGAGCGTCTTCAAGATTGGACACACTGGGAATTGACGAATTGCTAGCCAGGGCCCGAAACATCTTGAAGGACACGGAACAGATCGCGGCAGCCATGAGAACGCCTGAGACACCGAGGCACAAGTGCGGTGGACCCAACCATTTCTCTAGGGACTGCCGGAGCCGAAGTGACGTAGGAGGGAGCGGCAGGCGGAACCGTGCACGACTACGCTGCTATCGCTGCAAAGAGTTAGGCCATGTAGCACAGGATTGCTCGGGAAATGAGTCCGGGGACAAGGTGCTGTCGCAACCCTTTGCCCTCTCGGTCAGTAAATGCGGCATTGCCTGTTATCAACGTGTACGTTGAGGGTAAACGATGTTCGGCGCTCGTTGACACTGGATGTTCCTGATCGATCGTTAGCGCGGATCGATGCGTGACATGGAACAGTCAACAAATCGAGATTCGGACGATTGACGGGGTGTCCTGGCCTGTTGTGGTGTCGGGACTGTGTCAGTCCTAACAGACGGAGGAGTCATGCCAAAGTCGACGTCTTGGTGGCACGTCAAAGGCCCCTCGGGTACGACCTGCTACTTGGGATTGATGCGATCCGAGCGTTAGGGAGGCATGATGATCACGCCAGCCGGAAATGTGGAACTGGGTGAAAGAAGAAAGGTGTGCAGCCCTTTGCGTTAGTGAGCCGGATTTCGACGTCTCCTTCAATTCCGACGAGAGTGTGGACCGCCAGGTGGAAATGGGCCCAAAAGACCCGCCAGTTCAGCTTCGCAACAAGGTCGCTGAGTACAAAGTTCCAGACAGCATCAGAGGAAAATACGAGAAAGAGCTTCAGCAGTGGATTGTGAACAGCTGGCTGATTCCATACCCCCAGGAAAGACTGGGACCCCAAAGGGTCTGATTCCCCTTGATGGCAGTCGTGCAGGAGCAGAAACAGAAGGTGCGTCCGGTACTCGATTACCGCGAATTGAACGACTTTGTGGATGCTTTCACTGCCGATGCAGAAGTGTGCGCACATAAGTTGAGAACGTGGCGGCGGCAGGGAGTCAATGTGTCGCTTCTGGATCTGCGGAACGCATATCTTCAGATTCACATCGACGAAGCGCTGTGGCCATTTCAAACGGTTATTTTCAAAGGCCAACGCTTCTGTCTTACGCGGCTAGGATTTGGGCTAAATGTAGCGCCACTCATCATGAAATCCGTTATAGACGCCATCGCATCGCAAGACCGCACAATTGAAAGTGCCACATCAGCATACGTTGATGATATCTTCATTAATGAAAGTTTGGCCTCTGCATCGCGTGTAAGACAACACTTTTCGGATTACGGTTTGGTGTGCAAGGATCCGGTGCGACTGAGAGATGGAGCAAGAGTTCTTGGCTTGCAGGTCTGGGAAGAAAATGGCACCCTCCGATGGAAACGAGGAAGTCAAATTCCGGAAGCCCCTGATGTGTTGACCCGGCGGCGCGTATTTTCGTTGTGTGGGAAACTTGTTGGACACTTCCCAGTGTGTGGATGGTTCAGGGTGGCAGTTGCATTCGTCAAGCGCCTGGCAACCGCAGCAACCAATGGATGGGATGATAACATCAAAGATCCCCTCTCTGTCGCATACTAGCAGAGATGTTAAGTAGAGTGCGGGAACTGGATCCCGTCGGAGGAGACTGGTGCATGAGTGGTGACGAGATCACAGTCTGGGTGGATGCGAGTTCCGTGGCGACAGGAGTGGCATTGAAGTAAACGAAAATGTCATCGAAGATGCGTGCTGGCTGCGTCCGACTAATGATGCCAGGCACATTAATTTGGCTGAACTCGATGCGGCGCTTAAAGGAGTGAATCTGGCTCTCCAGTGGGAGGCGACAACGTTGCACTTGGTCACTGATTCGGCGTGTGTGCACCGGTGGATTTCAGACACCTTGACCGGGAAGGCACGGGTGAACACAAGGGCGGCTGGTGAGATGCTGGTCAGGCGACGGCTGGGCATTTTGCGATCGTTGGTGGACGAATATGGATTGACCGTAGACGTGACACTTGTGCAGTCCTGTCAGAACCGTGCAGATCGCCTCACCAGAGTACCGCACAGGTGGCTAGAACTGCTCAAGAGAGGAGAACCGGCACTCGAGAGCTGTGCAGTGGCAGGGAGACGACTGGATGAGGACCAGGTTGCCAATACGCATCGTCAATGCGGACATCCGGCGTGAAACGAACCCTGTACTTCGCCAGGTTAGTCGACCCGCAGGTGTCCAGAGAAAGCGTTAAATCCACAGAAGGCCTGCACAACCTGTCAGTCGATCGATCCGGCACCCGTTCACTGGGAAAGAGGAGAACTGAGCGTGAAGAGCAACTGGAGCAGACTGGCAATGGACATAACTCACTACAATGGTGAGAATTTTTAACACTCATTGATTGCGGTCCCTCCAGGTTCGCGGTATGGCGGCCGCTGCGCAGACAAGACGCGAGCACCGTCATTCGACTGTTGGAGAATGTTTTCCTGGAGCGAGGCCCACCCATGGAAATACTGACGGATAACGATACTGCGTTCACCAGTAAAGATTTTAAAGAATTTGCGGACACTTGGGACGTGCATCTGCGGTTTCGATGTGCCTACTCGCCAAGTGGAAACGGCATCGTGGAGCGGAACCACAGAACCATCAAGACCATCGCAGCCAGGAAGGGCTGCACAGTTTCGGAAGCGGTTTACTGGTATAATGTCGCCCGAAGGATAACATTTCACCATCCACGGCGCCGGCTGATGCACTGCACAAATATCATGTCCGCGTGAGGGGCATCGAAGCCAACCCGCTGCCTGAACTAGAAGTGACTGGAGGAGATTGAAAAAGGAGACATCGTTTGGGTCAAAAACCCACGCGGCAAATGTACGACAAAGTACGGCACTGGACGTGTTACGGAGGTTATCAGCCCGCAATCTGTGAGAGTTGATGGGGTGCCTCGTCACATTAAAGACTTGCGACCGGTGACGCAATCACTACCGCTACCGAGCGATGAAAGCGATTCCGAGTCTGGGAGTAGTGAGCGTTCAATCTGCCTTGAGTTAGACCTGCAGGGCAGCGATTCTGATAACAGCAGCCTCCCGGCGGACACAGTGTTTACCGACACTCAAACCACAGACGAGAACACGCACGAGGATGAAGCTTGTGTTATCCCCCTTCGGAGAGGGACTCGACGGCGACGATCGCCACCTCCCTGCCCTGTTTGTGATCATGAGATCAGGGGGGAGTGTGGGGAAAATTGTGAAAATGGCCTACCTCGGAAACGCGTTCGAATCTGCGCAGTATGTAAACACTGGTCCTTCCAACTGTAAAAAAGAAAACCAAAATGGCGGCGCCCGCGTTTTATGCCGAGTAGTCTCGGTCAGTTAACGTGAAATCTCGTTGCCTCGTGATTCGCATGCAAATCGTGGTCGGTCCGCAGCTGTATAAAGCAAGCTCGTTTCTGCTGTTTCAAACGAGAGGCTTTCGGCTCGTGAGAAGGTTGGACGTGCGACCCGGTTTTCTTTGTACCTACCTGCTATCACCAGTTGAATTGTTGAGTTACACACTTCATTCATATAATTTAGATATATCTATGTATATATATATATGTATATGCGTGCATATTAACCATTAATATTATCTATCTCTCTCTCTCTCTCTGTCTATATATATATATATATATATATATATATATATATATATGTGTGTGTGAATTTAGGCAGCAATCTTTCTTTCATGCACATTTTATTGAATATAGCAGACGAGATGCTGTGCTTTAGTTATTTATACAATTCCTCATAGCTTTCGGCTATACATTTAGCCATTTTCAAGGACGAACTATTTTAACTGTTACAATTGATATAGTTTGTTACATGCATGTATTTATATAATGTTTTATATATATATATATATATATATATATATATATATATATATGATATAACGATATATAATTTTGTATAATTTTAGATATCAACAAACAGTATTTAGAAAAATAAGACAAACTGGAAAGATTTTTTGTGAGCCGTTAGGATATCAGTTGACTGGGCTTTATTGACCTTAACACGCCTGCACATGCGCACAAGAGACGCAGGTAGATTCCAAATGTTTTGAAAGAATATTTTTTTTTTTTCAATCTCGTGGAAAAAAATACACATGATTTCAGCAATAGTGAAAAATGTGTAGACGTAGCAACATAAGCAAGGGCCAGACCTATGAAATCCTAACAGATGAAACGCGTCACAAAAATCCTTTGGCATATTTTTCTAAACATATATGTTTAGAAAAATATGACAAAGGATTTTTATGAACCACATTAAACACACGAATTCATTCACTAGCTCAGTCACTAAATCTACTTTCAAAATCTACCACAATTCTAACTGTAGAAGTCATAACATAATTTACCTCCTAGAATGCACACTGCCAGAAACAATATGTAGGAAAATCTGAATGGCCCTTTCACTACAGAATTAATAATTATCGCAATCGAATTAAGTAGACTCCCCATGAAAAATTATTACCTGTAGAACAACATTTCCGTCTAGAAAAACAGGATTTCAAAACCCATGCCAGATTCGTTACAATTGAGAAAATAGAAAAGTTCAGAGCAGATAACATTAGAAAGAATTTAGAGTTCCATGGAAATAAATGGATACAACGTTTGAAAACACACTATCCGGCCGGGCTAAACCATAAATTTAACAATATAGATAGTATTAATATATAACCCTACAAATCAAAACCTACCCACACAAGAGAGACATGCTTACAGAGGTATTGAGGCCTCACATTTATACACACACCCACACGAACATACACACTTGCACACATCATACTCATTCACTCCCTAATTAGCCAAATGATAACACACATCCACAGCAATACACACGCTTACACATATCATAGTCACTCACTCCCTAAGAACCAAATAACACACACACACACACACACACACACTTAAGAGAGACACATCCACTCTTCAGGAACCAATAAAACTGTCAAACTGACCAGGGGAATTCAAAGCAGCATAACTCCATCCAGCTCTTATCTCAAATAACAACTTAAAAGAGACTGTTTGACCAAAACAAGGAATGTTAAAAGATTCATGTTAAAAAGATAAAAAAAAATATAAAAAAATACAAATGAAAACTACAGACAAAAGTACATTTTCTCCATCAAGACATTCATTTCTGTAGTTTACTGCTACCAGCAAGCAGAAATATTTCTTCTCCCGATGATGGCCATTTTGGCCGAAACTAGTCGAGGAATCTAAATGAAATAATAATAATAATAAAAACGAAAGAATATCAGTGTGTCTGACGATTTTAATTTTTTAGTATTTTTATTGTTCAATATATATATATATATATATTATAAATTAATTGATTTAAAATATTTTTTCGCTACACAGTTCTAACCATGTTTCAAAAATGGAAGCTAAAATCCACGAATTTAATTTTGCAATTAAATTAAAGACGTTAGTTCCATTTCATCCTCAATCGAATTTTGATACATACATATATATATATATATATATATATATATGAATTTTCCTATACTTGTTTTTTGATTGGTCATTCTAGTTTTTGCGAAAGATCGTTAATTAATTTGAAACTTTTAAAACCATTTATTTTACATTCAACATCATCACTTGATGAGACACCGAGGGTGTTGAAACAAAATGGCTATTTTCGTAGTGATTTTATAACATAAAATAAAAAATAATCATATATATATATATATAATATATATATATATATATATATATATATATATATATATATATATATATACTGGGGAACGTAGAACCAGGTATTTACCTAAGCCGGAGAACGCTCAGGTATATCAGGTGCTGTAAGGTTAGTTGTACGGTTAGTGTAGTGGTTAATGACTTGTAATTCGGGATCGGAGAGCCGAATTTAATTCCAGTTTGGTTTGTTATATTCACATAAGCTTAACTACATTTGGAAAAGGCATGAACCCCTGAAATACGCATTCATTGATAAAACTTGTATCAATAAATCATTATTATCTACATTACCGTATATTGCAAATAATTTCTGATTTTAAATAACCTACAAGTAGTTGATTAGTCGTAGAAAAGAATCAATAAATAGATCAGCATACATATATATATATATATATATATATATATATATATATATATATATATATATATATATATTGATGCATGTTTCATTAAATAATATAAACAAGTTTTGTCTATTTTAAGTAAGTTACTTTCGTATTGTCTGATATGCTTAATAACATTATCATTGAAAAACAAAACAAACAGGCTATTATTATTGTTTCGTGCGTGTATTGTTTGATATATTGAAATGCAATTGTCATCTTTGATAATGGCTTATGTAAGGCGAAAGCTTAGATTGGATTTAAACATGGATCAATATGGTCTTTTCCTTTCGTTTTTCAATGATAATGTGATTAAGCTTATCAGACAATATGAAAGGAATTTACTTAAAATAAATAGACAAAAATTGTCTATATTATATAATGAAACTTGCATCAAGGAAAAATTGCTGCCTAAAGATACACAATATATATATATATATATAGGGTGCGGCGGGTAAATTGTCGACTGCACAGTAGAATAGAGTCAGTTGGGCAAGGTCTGTGAGAAAATAGCATCATGACGTAATTCCCTCTGCCAGAAATTTGGAAACGATATGCTGTACTGCTTGGCATATCTGATAAGGGCGAAGTGTACAGCGACCGAAATGTGAATATGTCAATGATGATGATGATGGTAACTGTCCGAGTAATGTAAATAATGCAAGTAATCATAATACCTCATCTCAGAGATATAAACAGATATATAGAGAGACATAGACATAAAGGCCGGAGCGTACAACGCTCGAAACATTATGAATATTGCAATGAAGATGAGGATAACAGTCCGAGTAATGTAAATAATGCAAGTAATCCTAATACCTCATTTCAGAGATTTATATTATACAAAAAATTATAATTATTATACAAGAATTCAATTGAGATTTCATTCGTTATCTTCTGTCTTCTAATAACCAATTGCATCTTAGTTGCTTTATTGGCTTGCATGGAGTGAAATGATTAAAAGAAATGCGTAATAATACGCAATTATCAATGACTTAAGCACATTATGTTGTAATGTAAGCAAAGCGTGTGCATTGATCTGGAATAAGGTGTAACGGGTTAAGCACACGGAAAACTTATAAATCTCTCTTGAAATGGTCTGTAAGACGAATCTATAAAAATTTCTCAATACTGAACTAAAAAACTTCGTTAATATGTCGAGGAATCTGAGTTTAGAGAAGCAAAAAGATTCACAACAATTTATTACATACACACAAACACAGACAAAATTTTCAACCAAGAACTAAAATACTAGCAATGTTTATTATTTAAAAAAAAATAACACAGAAAGTAATTTTTATAAAATAAATAAACGAAAATTCCGCGTTGGTCGTTTCTTCGACATAATTGCAAAATAACCAATTCTAGTGGGACACAATGAGCAATATTGAAGAACGATGAGGACGACACGATGCGTTGATTTCGTCGGTAAAACGTGCCAGAGAAATAATGAAGATTTATCACTTTTTACGTCACGAACAATGTCACAAACAGTGGAAGCATGAGAAATTATTTTCGCTTTATCAGCCAAAGGGAATTCACCAGCGATTAAGTTTTTTTTCTCCTTTCAAACATTTACTGATGATTTCTACATCCCATTCTCTCTTCCTTTGCCTTAAGTGATAGCGAAGGGAACAGAAAACTGAACCGCTTGTCATGGTTTTGTTGATCAACACGATTTTGGCAAACTGACAATTCACTTTGTCAAATTAAAGGAAACGCACATATTTGGGAATTTTAAATTTACCTGCAATTTTTACAGGATGTATTCGTCTCTGAATAGTTAAATATTTGTATAAAGTTTAGAAAGGGAGATATTTTTATATGGCTTTAAAAAAATAAATACTTTTACTTTGCTGGGTTTTCCTTGGTAGAGCATTATTAGAGATCTGGAGAATGTAATGCGATATAGAAGATCTGGAGATTACATTGCATTAATACAGATCTGGAGATATTAGTGCGTTATTGAGATCTGCATGTTGTAGTGCGTCATTGGAGATCTGGAGAATGTAGAGCGTCACTGAGATCTGGATGTTGTAGTGCGTCTTTGGAGATCTACAGATTGTAGTGCGTCTTTGGCGATCTGGACATTGTACTGCATCACTGAGATCTGGAGATTGTTGTGCGTCTTTGGAGATCTGGAGATTATTGTGTATTATTGGAGATTGAAATGCCTTAATGGAAATTTGAATATTGTAGTCCGTTTTTTGGATATCTTGATTTTGTAGATCTGGTGATAGTGATATTTTATTGAAGATCTGAAGATTGTATTGTGTTTTTGGATTATATGGAGATTATCGGGAATTACTGGAGATTTTATTACCTTATTCAATATTTAGAGGTTGTATTGCGTTTTTTGAAATCTGAATATTGTACTACGGCAGTAGTGACCTGGAGATCTACATTATTGAAGATTTGGAGATTGTAGTGCCTTATTTGACGTCTGGAGATTCTAACACGTTATGGACATCTGGAGATTGTAGTGCATTATTGGGGAAACGCCGAGTGTAGTGAATTATTGGATATCTGGAGACTGAAGTGCATTTTTCGAGATCTAGTGAGTAGAGTGCTTTATTGGAGATTATCATGTTTTTATTATAAATATGTAAAGAAGGGCGCTTGGTATCCTACCAGGATTTATTCTTGATGGTTAAAATCCTAAGATGTGCAGATGACATTGTTTTGATGAAAGATTTAGAAAGGACATCCAATAGAATACAGTAAAAACTCAGTAAGAGAAACGACCCCACTTGCAAACTATAAAATGAAGATTTCAAAATCAAACAAATACAGAAGTTTAAATACCTAGAAAGAGTTTTAACAACTAATGGAAAATGTCATACATAAATTTGAAGGCACATTTATATAGCAAAAGATGTCTTCTAAAAATAACTAACAATTTAATTAGAAATAAAAGAATTCTGAACTGTTATATAATATCGATTCTCCTATCGGATAGTGAATGTTGGAAAATCTCCTCAAAGATGAAGAAAATAATCTGGCAACAGAAATATAGTTCTACGGAAGGATGCTGGAAATGGTCTGAACACGTGAGTAATGACTAAACCTCAAGGAAAATGAAAAAAAGACGCTTCTACTTAGTATTTAACTGTAGCTGTTGAAATTCTTTTGACACATAATGAGAAAAGAAAATTTGACACTTACAAGGCATCAAAAAGCAAGAGAAGCAGATAACTTATCTAGCATGTTTGTGTAAATAGATATCAAAAAGTGTGAGCGATAGTAACAAGACAAACATCACTAAGACCTACAAAGGATCCGAAATTGTGGGGAGCCATGATTGACTAATGTCTGAAGGGTCGTAGAATGGAGATAAAAATGTGTTCCAACAAAGGAAAAGTCAACGGTGTGTGCTGCAGCATCTATCGATTCGGAGGGCCAGAAAAAAGTACCTGGAAAAGTGAACTTGCCGATTAGTGATTAAAGTTCATGGTGATTACTTATATTAAATATGTGCTTTCAAGCCAAATTCACATAAACCCGTGGCAGGATAAATTACTCGTCTCATCCTAAGAAGTGTCGTGTCTTCATTGTCTACTGCTTTTAAAAAACATGTCTCTTTTGTAAAGAAAACAAATGAGAAACTTTCATAAGTTCAACATACTGAAAATATTTCAAAAAGCTAAATTATCACCGACGAAAGAACACAATAGAAATCTTTTCTTATCAGAAAATATAATGAATATAAAAAGGCCGTTGATAAATAAAGTTTTTAGTTTTGCGTTCAGATGCAATAAAGGAAATTCTGCACAAAAATGAGTTTCTGAACTAAGACAGAAAATATGTTGTAATTTTTTAAAATGCGAGTTGTGAGGAAAAACCGAGTCGTTGAGCTGAAATATAGTCGCATAAAATTACGATGTATACGCGAGTGTGACAGGCGTGAAGAATTTGACAGTATCCATTCAGTTAGTCTGTTGTAATACGAGTGAAACCTCTTCAATGAGAATCTTTCAAGAGTCAAATTTTAATTCCTTCGTTTTCAAAAGAGGTGAAACGAATATATTTTTCAGAACACACACACACACACACACACACACACACATATATATATATATATATATATATATATATATATATATATATGTGTGTGTGTGTGTGTGTGTGTATGTATATTTGACTCTCCCATCGTTTTCGATGTATGAGAGTCAAGTAGCTCTCAGTTCTTAGAACCAACAGCCAGACTAACCGCACATATCATTTGATTATCTTGGTAAAGGCGTGTACAATTTTTACAATTTTTCGAAGATCCGAATACAGAGAACTGGTGCACAGTATGAAATAATGTCCCTTAAACAATCCTCTACAGGTTTTGGATTCAGAGTTCTTCTTCCCGTAAACCGTTCACCACCCAAGACTATAGAAACCAGTCTGGCCTGCTATCTACCCATAGCTAGGGTGGCAAGAAGAGATGAAATTATTTTTTGTCAAGATTATTAGCACATAGGTGAATGCAATGAGCTTGACATGAATTCGAATTCGGCTCTCTGATTCCTCAATATATATATATATATATATATATATATATATATATATATATTTCTCCCAAAGAAAATATGAAAAATATAATGCTTATATCGGAATTTCCGCGATTTTATACCCATTTTCTAACCCTAAACTAAAACATCAGATAAGGAAAATTGATACTTTGACATGTTTCGCTGATGAGAAAACGTCATTAGAAGAATTTCAGATCACAAAAACAAAATTGACATTGGCGAGACAAAACCTAATTTTTACTTGAACTGAAAGTAGATTTAAATAATTTCAACAGAATTTTTTATTTAGCCAATTACTTATGTTTTATGGTCAGAAAGCAAACGTTCCAATCACTTGGCGATGTGCTCATACTGAGACTGAGACAAAATTTGAAGTAAATAAATGTAAAATGTAACATTTTCTACAGTGATAAACTGACATCTTTCAGGTAGAAATTCACGAGCATCCTTGCCAATTCCTGGCCAGCCCCCTGATACTGAAATGCTTGTTTGTAAAAAAAAATCTATAACTACAGCGGATAGATTTAAAAATTCTAAAATAACTATAACGGACCGTTTTCACCCGTGTTTTAAAAAATTACTATCACAACGGAATGTAGATTTTATCGCAGTTGGAATAATTTATTTCTGAAAAGGATCTTAGAAAAAGTACTTGAGTTAAAAAACAAAAACTACAGCGCCCTCTTTGATGAATTTCATCATAAGATCAAAAAACTGATGAGACAGGAGGAAAGGATCAGTATAAGAATATGTAGACACAATATGTCGATATTTTTCAATTATATATATATATATATATATATATATATAGAGAGAGATAGAGAGAGAGAGAGATAATATTAGTGGTAAATATACATATACATATGCAAAATATATAAATATATACACATAGTTGCATACACATATATATATTTTTTTGAATAAAATATTCCAAGAGGATTGAATCCAGGTAGAACTCAATGTCTAGGACAGAGTAAGGATATAATAAAAAGGCTTAAACACTAATATTCCATGGTCATAATTTATTCCATTGGAATCGTAAATACGATCCAATTCATCGGACCTACAAATTCAAAAAGAAAACAAACAAAAAAAAAAAAACAACTCCGGAAATAAAAATAGAATTTAGAGAGAGGGTAAGTATGAGAGTGTGGGACGAATGTTAGAGCTAAAGAGAGGGGTAACAGATGAGAAGGTGGGAGATTAAAACTTAACAGAGAGACGTTTTAGAGAGGTGAGTTGAAGACGGTTTAAGTGAGAGAATATGAATGTTGTCTCTGTTAAGTTTTACTAATTCCAGTGGAATAAATTATGACCATGGAATATTAGTGTTTAAACTTTTATATCATATATATATATATATATATATATATATATATATATATATATATATATATATATATACACGGTTAAAATTAGATTCACCCGGAATACGGTTATATAAAAGCGTGCTCAATACACAATGTAAAAAAGAAAAATATTCAGAGTTAACAAATATCAAAGTCAAGGAATACTAACCACTCACGCTACCATAGTTCCCACCGGTAAAATTCCTTCAAACAGTGGAGCTTAAAATGAAGAAATATAGTTTTAAGGTATGCTGTATATATGGGATAAAGTGCTCAATATCAGAGATAGAGCGTATGTAAATATAAAAGTGAACATTGAAGTCAACACTCAGAGGCGACAGACTGTTTCATGCTAAATGCGATCATCAGGCCACATGCATTATTTTTTTTCTCGACTATTTATGCGTACGGGCCAATGGTGCATTGCGGTTAGTCTAATGTACTGTGGGTAGTCTATTCTAACTGTTATTTTGCGGGATTTGTTTATTATTTGTTTTATTTAATTGGGTTAATTTGTTTTACTTGTTTTTCAGTGTTGTTGGCCAGTTCTTCTTCTACTTTGCATTTTATGGCATCATGAGCAACAATAAAAATATATAAACAATCAAAGTCTTTGTCTTGCTAGCCTCTGGGCTATATGGCCAGCACCCTGTTACATACATACGATAAGCTAAGTTAGTATTCTAATTCTGTTTCGTAACCATCGAACCCAAGAGTCATCCCATCGTGGAACTGATAATTTATTTCCGTCTCTTGAATAACGAAATTAGTGTGAAAAATAATTGAGATTCTAATCGTCTGCGCAAATATCTAGACCTTCATTGAATCCTCAAGACTAGAGAAACGTTACTCGTGAAAGATAATTGAAGAGTGTAGAATAGTGTATAGTTTCTAAATATTGCTGTATAATTTTTAGGTCAGGAGAATTGCGTATTTGACAAGATTTCATCTTTTTTATATATATATCCGGCTGTTGAAAAATTGGATATTATTTGATCTATTTATTTCGAGAGAAATAATTTTGTACTTCATATGCGAAAAAAGTAACCTGAATTTTAATAATTAGTGTTTCGATACAGAAGTAATTTTTTTTTTGTTTCGTATAAAATTGAAAAAAATATTTAGGATTTGTCAAACGATTACGGTCGAACACTATATACAGAATTATATACTATTCAAAGCTTGTAAAATATATTTTTTAATCATTTTACCCCAAGCAAAACACACAAGAGGGTTATCGAGTGCTAGAAAAAAAAAACTAATCAGAAAAAAAGAGGAGGCACGTTGGAGTAGTGGATAACGTCTCGGTTTGAGAAATCAGAGGGCCGTGTTCGAATTCCAGTCGAATCCATTACATTCACTTACGTCTTGGGAAAGATGTGAATAATGTTCGTCTCCCCCCAGCTATGGGTAAATAGTACGACTGAGCAGGTTTTATAGCTCTGAATGGCAAAGAAAGAACTGGCAACCTACTACGGAAAAAAATCTGCCTTGTTTATCACGCGTGGCACATAACTGACCGAATAAGAAAACAAGATGAAGGAACAATAAAAGAAGAAGAATTAAGAAGACAGAAGATAATGATTGACACTGCATTTCAATTTTTGAAGATGAGTTTTAACTTTGAAGCAAAAAGCCTGAAGAAAATTTCACAAGAATTGGGAGAGAAAAATCCGTTAGCATAGAACTTACAGTTAAATCTAGATTCAAATGTAAAGTGATGAGACATAACTGATTTGAAATTTCTGTTTTTCAGGAAATATACTTTGATTATGCTTATTTCACCCTAATGGCTTGCATGGCTGCAAAAGATGATGGGAATGAGAGGAAAGGATGACAACGAGACACAACTACAACAAGATAGCGACGAGATGCATGATTGTAATGAAACCTGGACTGAAACTGAAAAAAAGCTATTGAAAAAGTTGTCAGTTTTATGGAAAGAAAGCCAGCATTCATCTATGACGATTGCAATAAAGCACGCAGAGATAAAAAGTGTATTTTATTTAAAAACCTTCAAGAACCAAAGCAAAACGAAATGCGGAAAAAGTTGAGAATGACATTAGAAGAGAAAGTATCATCATGCAACAGCGATTAAAAAAATCCTTGTTACATTATTTGTTTTGCATACGTGGCATACTTAATTTAATGAATTTTCATTAACATTACATAATTTATTTCTTTTTCCTTAAAATCAATTCCATTATATTTCAATCACAATTAGCTCATTTTGTTTACTATAAAACATTGAAAATAAATGTTAAACCTGATTTCAGATCTTTTATTTTAATCTAAATATAACCCCTCATATCCGGACTGTGTAACCAATTCCTCAAACCTGGAAGACATTCTTCGTCCGATTGTCAGGGATTCTACTGTATTGTAATAATTCTTTTAGATAATAATGATTTCGTGATACATGCTTTACATGTGGAACGAAGAGATAGATTCATTACCTTTCTCAGTGGTATTTCCATATAAGTAAATTGTTATAATGCTCGTATAAGCTTTTAGTTCTGGTTAATAATATTGTAAGGGAAACAGCAAAAGATAAGTGAAGAAATGTTTTTTCATCTGAGTCATATGGATTAATAATAGCGAAACCGTAGGTCAGTGGGCCAATACGTACGACTCAACGTTAGGCCTTGCAGCTCAACTTTTTGATCCCTGTTCCTATGAACAGACGCCCCACGCATAGTGGATGGACTATTCTATGTTCAACACTTAGTGTAGAGAAAGTCGGTCATGTTTTTACCCAACATGGGTATAATGAACCCAACCGGAATTGTAGCTCAGCTCTCCGATTAATAATTATCCATGACAACACCCGAACAGCAGCACCCGACATTCGCAAGCGGTCACCCATCAAGGTGCTAACCAAGCTGGACGTTGCTTAACTTCGGTGATCGTATGGGAACTGATGTAGCCGTAAGCCATTATAATTTTGAATGGCAATCTAGCCTCTGCTATAATATTGTGTCACAATGTATATCTAAACAAAGATGTCTTTTCTAAGAAAGAAATAACAGTAAAGGCATCAAAACTAATTATGTATTATTTGTAATAATGTAGATATTTTATTTCAGGAGCCGAAAACACATCAGTTTTATTATTACTAAGTAAACAGTGGAGGAAAAAAAAGATTGGTTTTCAAATTATAATTGAAAATAAGCGAAAGATAAGGCAACTCCTCGAAATTAATAATAAAACAGCTTCATTACAGAATCCTAAAACGGACCCCAATTATAATTTAATTAACGACAGACTACAAATCAACGGAATGAAGAAGCTTACAAGCGCATAAAAAGACTAAAACAACAAAAGAATTTTTACGAATGTAAATACTTCATGTCAAAATCATTTAATAATTTTGGATGTTTCTCGTCTCGTGATGGATATCGTCTTGGAAAGTGGACTTGGTAAGCTGATTTCGTTGCATTCATTTTTACATAAATAACCATGGAAAAAAAAAGTACGAATCGGGCTTTCGAAAATCCTAGAAGTGGCGTACTTATCGTTTGTGTCTCCCTTCTGAACATCATTACAAAACTGGGCAGCATCTGTAAAATATAAAGATTATAATTACAGCAGTTTTGGTCTCTTCAACGTTGTGTGATGGCTAGCAATCTTATCTCGCTGGAGCAATTACGACTTAATTGTGAGCTCGATTCTCACTCTGTGCTCCATACTTTCGGCATTGTGCCACACCTAAGCTACGCTTAGTACATAACTATATATATATATATATATATATATATATATATATATATATATATATATATTAAAAAGAAGGAGGAAAACGCAAAAGTTTTTGGAGTGTAATCCATAATTTTGCTACACGGGTTTCCGGTCTCGCTGCCTTCATCAGGCAAAGCATAGAAATTTCCACATGTTAAAAATAATTAATTTTTTCTTATGTTTTCGATGTTAAATATTCTCAACATGAGATTTTATCGTTTTAGTGTGTTAGTGAGCCAAATCACTATTTCATGAATATTTTTCTTGAATGTCTTTCTTTTAGTTTAAGAAAGACTTTTGGAACTGAATTATAATTTGTTTTTTTTGACGACTTCGAGAATCTGCAATAGAAATTGACTAGCCTCACTAGTAGAAAGGGGATCCTCGAATAGGAGTGGCCAGCTATTACTATTATTACGTTATATATATAACATTTACCGGCCTGAATGTCCGAGAAATTTTCATAGAAAATATTCGGGTTTTTGACAGGATTTGAACCTGCATCCTATATGGAACCGTCATTTACGCTGACGTGCCCTGACCTCAATATATATATATATATATATATATATATATATATATATATATATATATATATATATATATATATATATATATATATATATATATATATATATATATATATATATATATATATATATGAGATTATTATTATTTCGTTTATATATATATATATGTATAAACGAAATAATAGTAATCTCATTTGTGTTGGTTCAACACCCACTGAGCCAATCTGTGTTTTATACTGCAACTCAGCCTAGCAGACCTTAGTTACAGTTTCTGGAAGAGAGTGTGTTACTTAGATTCATCAACAATCTGAACAACACCAGCATACTCCAACCCTCTGTCACGATGACTTTTGACTTCGTGCTAGCACAGCTATTGACAGACCCAAGTGTTCCGTCCAATCAATTTCACCCAACTCTTTGCATGATTTCCAAAGGTGTCGCACCCTGGGATCTTCCTCCATCCAGATCGATAACATCAGGAGGTCTCCCTCCTGATGAATGGTCTATGGTGAGATTCCAATCCGATATATATATATCGTATTTTAGTAAATATTCGTATTTAAGTAGAGGCTCCATTTACATATGCTTCCTTTCGTAGACTGACCACTTTGAAAGAAAGGGAATTTGTCAAATACTGTTGATTAATGCTACAAGCTCTTCGCTATTAATTGAGCACTCTGCCAGTCTGTAATGCTTATATCTCGTATATAATCCGTAGCGTGAGATTATGGCCTAAAGGTTGAGAGTCAAATCGATCGGGTTTCGATTTCGGCTTGAAGCATTCACAGGTCTTGCATGTTACTGATGAGCTGTGGACCCTATATATATATATATATATATATATATATATATATATATATATATATATAATGTAAATTTCACCACTTTAAATCTGACACTGGTGGGGCAAATCACACCTCTGCCCAGTCTAGGTCAGCAAATAGTAGGACAGAGTAAGCACTCTTGCCCTCGTTTGGTATTGTAATCAGTTCACCCCACGCAAAGGAAGGCAATAATGCTACCAAAACACAAGAACCTACTGAGAATGAAAGCAAATTAAGAAAGAAAAAATGTACAATGAACCGTACCCCAATCTGGAAACAAGGGATAAACGCCTATTCCTGCTCAGAAGAACGGGGAAGAATGTGAACGGGACTAAAGGCGAACCTATTTACTCCTATTGAGGATGAATAAATAAATACATAAATAGTAAATAAAATTTCAGAGTTTAGGCGAAGATGTTAAGAGTATTATTACGAAATTAATCAAATTTCAAAATAAATTTAAAATAAAAATAATATGGATTTAAAAGAATCAAAGTCGCCACAATTTAACAGATTTGAGAAAATGATGTTTTCATTTATCTTTAGCCAAGAAGCAACACCCACGAATTCTTTGTACAGAAATAATTTCTGATAAAGGACAACAGGCCGACGCTTTGGGTTATGCCTGCAATGGCATCTGCCTTGTCGTAATGATAATGACAATTCTTTTTTATTTTAAAGTAGAAATACTGCCTCAAAACATGCAGATTTCTTGTTAAGACGGTCAACTTGAAATCTAAGATGACCATACTTAAACACGGCTGGCCCTTACCACTATTTATAGAACACAACGGCTGACATAAAAAAAGAAGAAAAAAGAACAAATTCGTCCACTATTCTTGTTCGGAAACATGAAGACATTTAGAATCAAATGAAATCACATGAAAAAAAAAATGACTGCTTGCTTGAGACAGAATTAAATTATTTTTCTTACGTTCGCGTGGCTTCTATAAGATCTAAATTAGGCTTCAATGTTCAGAGGGTGATTTAGCAAGACTTATTTAGCACCAGAATTGATTATCTGACATTGATTTCGGTTGATTAAGTGACTTGATCAACACCTTCATGGGTCTCTTAATGCGAAAATTTACATTTCTTGGGGGCTCTGAAAAATGAATATATGATATATATTATTCTGCTTTCACAATTGAATACATGGTAGATGATACGCAGCTTTTGCGAATAGACATGTTTGTATGGACATAATTACTAGAGGCGGTGATATGTATCTTTTATGTTGTAGTTTTATTAAAGTTATATTTTGGAATACAGTTTAATTTCTTCAAGAAATTGTACGATATTATATGAATTAATGTCATGAAAGAGTTCTTTCATTTTAGTTGTTTGATTTTGTTTAGCGGCATATAGATACCTCTATGGGTTATTTAATGCCAAAATCTAAATATTTTGAACACGAATTTATGGTTTTAACTAAATATATACTATAAATAGGTATTGTTGGTAATTTTACTATAAATATGTATTACTGGTATTTTTTATATAAAAATGTATTTTATAATTTCACATGTCTTGTTTTTGTTTGGGGAGTCACTATTTGCTCATAACTGGGACCCTAACAGGTGCTACCACAACGGATTTGGGTGGACCTTGGAACAAGAGAAATTAAGATGTGTTTCCACTCTTCTCTCTCCCGATCAGTGGCCTTGCTGCCAGATGTATTTTATCATCAAACGTAAGACGATATTGATTTATTTTTTTCTGTTAAATTTCTATGTCGTTAGTATCACAACGTTTCGGCTGTTGTGTCATCTGGTCTTCTTCAGATACCTACCGATCTGGGTAACTTGAACTCAGTAGATAAAGGCGAGCAATTACTAAGTAGTTTTCTTTTATATATGTATGTGCCATGAGTATTTCGATTATATCAAACAAATGTTCCCTAAACATGATATGCTTACATAGTCAAATAAATAAGGATTTTTTTTTAAGCATTTCACCCCAAGCAAGGCGGGAAGCCACTAGGACGCAACGGGTTACAGAAAGTTTAGAGCAAGATCAGATAGGAGTGATAGAAGAAAGGATGAGGGTAGTGGATAGATCAAGGCAATTGGAGATGTCGATTGACATTACACTTGAATAGCTGGAGATTATAGCTCACAGGGAAACAGGAATAGGGAAGGGAGTTCCACAGGCGAGAGGTGCGAGACATGAAGCTATTAGAGTAGAGAGACGGCTACATTTAGGAGTTTCGACAGTGAAGGGGTGAGAGCGGGATGCCAGCCTCGTAAGGCGCTGGAACTTATGACGTCTGGGAACCAGCAAATGCAGCTTCTTGGAGCAATTTCCATGAAAGTATTTGTAGAACAGACAGAGGGAGGCGACGGCGCGTCTGTGAGAAAGTGACTGTAGACGAGACGCCAGGGCAGGGCCAACTACATTGCATATCCGCCTCTGGAGCTTATCAAGGACCCCGAGGCAAACAGAAGGGCCACCAGACCATATATGGAAGCAATACTCCATGCAAGGGCGAATTGTTGATTTGTAGATCTGGAGGATCGACTCCGGGGAGAAAAGCTTCCTGGCGCGGCTCAGGAAGCCAACTTTCCTTGCCGTGGACGAGGCAATTGACTCAATGTATTTATTCCATCTCAGGTCAGCAGTCAACACATCATTCAAAACAAAACATTTCCTCTGTCGCAATAAACGGGTATTTTTTCAGAGCACGTGGCGTCCTTGAGAAAACAATGAGGTAACTTAAAATCAATCCAGAACTTAAGTCGAAGTCGTACATAATATCCATTGCTAAAAATCACAGAAAAAATAGTCCGTTCTCTGTAGCGCTCTAGTAAATACCTGATATCTCAGGCTATGTTCTTGCTTCAGGCCAGAAATGGAGTACTGCTGTCATATATGGACAGGTGCTGCCCAGTCGTCACTTTCCAGTCTTGACAGAATCCAAAAGCGTCTATGCGGCCTTGTGGGTGATGAATTGTTTTCCACTCTAGAGAGAAACACAGGAATTCCACCCATCACAAAATCATTGTTCTTAATGTCCTTTGGTGTTCTATCCAAATCTTCAAAAGCTCTTTTATGTGTCATAATGTATCCATTTCAAACTATCAAGCAACACCTTTTGATAACTTGTAAAATTCCACAATTTGTTGGCATATTTCACATAGGATTTTCATTTATGTTCAGGTGCAGTGGAAGTTTGAATGTTGAATGAGCTGTCTGACCCCCATATAATAATGTTGCAGCAATCCCTGATGAAGCAACTACAAGTGCAATATATTTTTGACTTTTTACTGGCTGATACAATATAGTGATAGACTTGCCCTTGAATAATCTTAGCACCAAAAGAGATCATCTGGTCATTATAGTTCTGAATGTTTTTAAGAAAGTCCTTTGAATCATTAGTAGCACTAGTGAAAAGTTCCCTCAGTGGTTCTGGAGGATCCTGTAGAAGCTTCGAGTTAACCTTACCGCCTGTGCAACACATACCAGGGGGTTCAATCTCCTATTCTTTTGCTCTACAATAGATACAAAGTTTTGTCACTGCAGCAATCTGCGCTTGAGGATTGTTGTATCATAATGAAAGAACGGATGACGTTACGGCAAAAGTCCACGGGCGTAATTTGAAAGAAAAATTTCAAACAAGGCATTTCTTACGCCACTTCAAATATATTGAATTCCATAAGTAAATACACACTCATGTCCACAGATGAAACTTTACCAGTCTCTCGTTGCTCGGTGGCTATTTCCATGGAAAGTGTTCGGATGAACTATATTCTTTAGTTTCTCCAGTTCTAACCAGAGCCATTATGCCACGCCCATTGTAACTTCTTCCCACACACTTTGCGGAATCGACTCCCAAAAGGATGATTTCTCGTTCAATACAGTCTTAACCTGTTTAATTCTAAGGTTAACCTTTATCTCCCCTCATAAAATGTGCTCCTTGCTTCTTAATCTGTAAACCTCTGCCTCGAGTGGCACTTGGGCCATATACAAGGTGAACACTATCTGCATGAGGTATTGTAACTATGTATATTATTTACATTGTTCAGACAGTTGACATCGGCTTCGTTGTCATATTAATGACGTTTCGTCCGCTGTATGCTCCTTCTTCAGGTGTCCCCAAGGACACATAGCCCAGTGGATAAAAGCGTTGGTTGAATTAATTCAGTGACTTGATCAGAAAGAGTTGTGAGTTCAATACTTGGTCATAGCATTGATGGACTTAGAGAGTTGCGTTACTAATAGAAATAAAGAGTTACTAGGGAAGAGGCATGGCACGTAGAACTAGATTAAGGGTTCCGTTCGAAATTCCAACCCCCTGAAGAAGACCAGGGCGTACAACGGCCAAAATTTCGTGAATATGAGAACAAAGATTGACGGCAACTGTCCGAACAATGTAAATAATGTAAAACCGGTGAAAATTATTTCAAAGAAATTGTTTGCACAAGAGAATAAAGATAAAAATTCCTATTACTGCAGTCTCAAAGGAAGATTCCTGGAACGAAAATTTTTAGAGAAATTTAGTAAATGATTGTCGCAGTCTTCTAGCCATTGAACTTATTGGTATCTTTCTTTGGTTTTCTCAATTTTTTATGAGTTCGACGTGGAGTTTCCTCTGATGTGTCTGTGAGTATGGTAGGTTCAATTTCAGATGAAAAAATGACGTACTTTCAAAGAATATGCATAGTTAAACAATAGAAATAACTATTTCCCCATTTTATATAAAACGAAAATGTTTACACTTAATATATGCAGCATTTCATCAAATTTATAGCATTTACAATAGTAAATTCTTTAATCTAGAAGCATCGGCGTAGTTAGGGAACAGGAGGGGAGTGTTCCTTCCCGGGCGGCACTTTTTGTCTGCAGTGAGTTTTCAGAAAAGAAAACAACAATAGCATAATTTCAATAATTTTTGTTAAAAAAGCAACGACGAGAAAGAAGATAAGGTTTAAATGAAGCCAATTTGTCTTTGATATGGCTGACACAAAGCCAACGAGCCAGCCAATAATAATAATAATAAAAATTCAGCTGGTGAGGATAAATCCCGCTTACAAGTCGTGAACAAAAGGTTGAAAGAAATTTAAATATTTCTAAAGGGATTGATGTGCAATTGTATTTAGTGAATTTAGTGAATCCAGTTTTTTTCACACTTATATGAGAAATACAGACTTTAATTTTGATTTTTCATGTATGTGAACAGTCAGTAAAAAAAAAAAAATTAAATAAGAGAACCAATTTCCTTTTATCGTATCATAGGTCTAGCTGTAATACGGATATAAAATCGTTACTTTTCATAAATTATAAAATAGATAAATAAAATGAAATAATTTCAATGTTTTAAAGATATCACATGCATTCCAAATTTTTCAGGAAATATCGAACGGAATGTTAAAAGAAAACTAAAAATTAATATATTATTTTTAAGTACAGAAACTTTATTTAATGTCAAGAATGGGTATTTTTCAATTATTGAATTTAGCAGTTTTCACGGTAGTAAAACAATGCAATCTTTTATTTTTTGTTTACATAGTTGAAGTCTTATTAAGCAAAAGTGTGATAACATTAATTTCATTTTTTAAAAATTAATTTTATGGGACTTTTAATTCTTAGTCTACTATTTTTCTAAAAGTAGCTTCAACGACGACGCAATTTACGGTGGCCTGACGATTGCGTCTAGCATGAAACAGACTGTCGCCTCTAAGTGTTGACTTCAATGTTCACTTTTATATTTACACACGCTCCATCTCTGATATTGAGCACTTTATGCCATAAATATAGCACATCTTAAGACTATATATATATATATATATATATATATATATATATTAGTAGTTTATTGCTCTACTTAGTGCAATGAGCACATTACGTCGTTGTCTTTTTACTCGTTTTTTTTTTTTGACGGGGGAGGGATTTGGATCTTAAACATTTGACGATTGTTTTCGCTTTGTTTTAATGTTCTTGGTTCTTTCTCTTTCATTTCATTTTGTTCCTCTGGTACCGATTTGTTCTACTGCAATTTGAGCTATCCGAGGTTTTACCAAAGGAGTACTACTATATATATATATATATATATATATATATGTATATTACTGCAAAAAACAAAATTGCCTCAACATGTGTATAGTCTATTTAAAGCTGGTCCGAATCCAGACGTCTTCATCTCTTACGTGCTTGTCTGGAAGGAGGGATTTGAATTTATTTTTAATATCAGTTCCCCTCCGAGAGACGCCTTGTTTATGATAAGGGGCTTGTGTTGGTGACTGTGGGAGGGAGTGAGGTATCTCATTACGATGAAAGTGCTCTATGGTTGGATTTTATTTATAGCTAGAGCCTTTCGTTGTCTGTAACTAAATTTTGGTTACTACTATAGAGTGCTCCGTATACTACCAACAACTGTGTTTTTTCCTGGGATTTACAGTAAATAGTAAGGGTTTAATGTTATTAATAAGTTAGGGGGATTTAAAATTAAGACTAATTAAATTGAGGTAAATCAGTTGAATGATAGATCCATAAATTGTGGGTAAAACCGGAACACCTAATGGAATACATCATGCTATCCAAAACACACATACATGCATGTATATCCACATACACGTGTATGTGCGTACATACATATATATAAATATATGTGTGTACACATATATGTATAACTATCCTGCACACACACACACACACACACATATATGTGTGTGCACGTCTATATATATATATATATATATATATATATATATATATATATATATATATATATATGTGTGTGTGTGTGTGTGTGTGTGTGTATAAATATATAAAATAGGAAAGAACACGTTAGGTAAGTAATCTGGAGTTCTTTAGTATTTTTGTTTTATTTTCAAAAAAACAGTGCTCCCTAGAGAAGTAGGGCTTAAATTATAATTATTTTTTTTAAACATAAGATTCCATCGCTACATAAGAATTCTCATGTATCATAAATACGCTTAGATTCACCTACGGCTTAGGGGTAGATTATCCGACTGGCGCCAATTCAGTCGGGTTTCGAGCCTAGCTAGAGGCAACAGGATGTCTAGACACACTGATGAGCTGTGATACAGTGAAACAGTCAGTCTGTGGATGACAATATATATATAATCATTTTTTAAAACTATGATTCCTTCGCTACATATGAGTTCTCATGTTTCAAAAACAAGAGCCAAAAACTTCAAAATAATTATTAAAATTAAATTGAATTAAAGTATCAAGCTCTGTTTCATCTTTAAGCGAAATTTTACAATGGAAACGGCAATTGTTTAAATAAGGGGCGTAAGGGTTAAAATTTTTTATCAGTTACTTTCGGATAGATATCAAGTCAAGGTAGGGTTGGGTTTAATGTGAATGATGGCATTCAGACAAAAATTGTTTAGTCCGTTTTAGCTACTGAATAAATGGCATTATTGCTACACCTTTAAGTGACTATGGAGATTATTTTTTTCTAAAAGGGTTGTTTGTATATAAAATCCTCGTATTGAACTAAGTTTTTTGACGAATTCATAAAGGTTGTTTTATGATTGCGTTAAGCTATTAAACCTTTTATTTAGACTATGGAATTTAAAATTTTTATCTATTTATTTATTGTTTTTTTAAAAATCGTTATATATATATATATATATATATATATATAAATATATATATATATATGTGTGTGTGTGTGTGTGTGTGTGTGTGTGTGTGTGTGTGTGTGTGTGAAGATTGTTTACGTCTACAAAACCTGTCGGTAGATGTTAAAAATTTTTACAGCGAGTAACTTTTGCAATTAAAGGAATCAATATATCAAAAAACATGATTACACTAAACGTCTTTATTACTTTTGTTTTCGTCAAATGTTTTTTATTTAGTATTCACTAAGCCTAGTAGTCACTAAGCCTTAGTATTTACTAAACTTAGATTAGGTTAACAAGGGAGTAACATTACACAAACATGTAGTTGAAAGATATGACATTCGACTCGGGGTTGGCCTTTTCTCATTAAACATGGCGCCACGTCGTGAGTCTAATTGTTAGCGAGGCTAGACTGGTTGACTGTTAATTATTAGCAGTGACATTGATCCCCGTTGCTGTAAACCATACAAAAATTCAACATTACATTACCAAACTGCTGTTCATGTCTTAAAAACAACAAATCGTATACATCTTATTCTAATTTCTTGACATAATTGTCATCATATGAACAGATTGGTAGTGCAGAACTTTCTAGGCTAATCTCATAAGGAACAACAAGGAATTTTGTTCTCATTGCTAATTATGCCCCAAAATCTGACATTGTGCTAAACTTAAATTCCGTCTCTTCAGCGAAGTGTAACTAATTAATTTCTTCTAACATCTTCGGCGTTCAATCTAGTTAATAAAGACGTTTGACCCAAGGGCAAAAAGCCTAGTTCATTGTACGAGAGCAGATAATTAATAACAGCGGTCAGCAAGTATTGACAAAGACTGCTCCTTTTATGGTGCTAGACAAGAAAGCTGGTAGGCATAACTGGGCAGAAATCAGACCAGGCCAAAACCCAGAAGGTATATTTAGTTCAAAAACTGTTTCTGGCATATCTACGTTGTAGAGAGTTAATCCCACAGAAATTATAAAGTCGAACTAAGAATATTGTATATAAGATTAAAAGTTGAACGTTCAAGGAACGTGATGATAGTCAACAATCAGGATGGTTATTAGTAGCACACCACAGTTTCCTTACCATAAATGGAAATTCACGAGAATAACAAAATATATTATTGTGAAAAGGAAAATAAAGAAGAAAGTAAGATACACCTTCTATAATCATGGCTCTCCTCAACTTCCTGTCTTTTGTTCATCTTATATTAAACTAGCAGAAATATCCGGCTTTGACCAGGACAAAATTATTGAAATGATTGCTTATTTTCCAAAAAATAAATTCCAGGAATATAACTCATAAAAATCAACAAATATCTAGAATAAGATAGAAATGAAAATAAGAACAGTATATTTTAAGTATTAGACTTTTAAAAAAGGGTTTTTCTGCATGCAATATTCTTAGTTTTTTGAGTGGGGTCATAAATGTAAAGATTTCTTTTATTTCCAACTCTGGATCATTCAATTTACAGTTGACCATGTGAAAAACAAGGATCGTCTAAGTGTAATCCAGCCACTGTGTGTTTGACTTATTAATTTTTTATTGACTGGACATTGCAGTCTTAAAATTGAACTTGATCCCTAAATTAAAATTTAATTGATCCCTACAGATGTTCCATCTGTAGGGATCAAGGGAATTCTTGGTATATATAGGTATCTTCTCCTCTCCCACATCCAGAAATAATTGTTGCTTCAATAACATGAGGCATTATTCTTTTTACAATACGTGCTGTTGTAGAGTTTTGCAGGATCAAGATTTCGTAGTAACATTATTGGAGAACCAATTCTTCGATCTGGTCTATGTGGTGGTAATCCAGATAATTTGATAATTGATTGCATTCAGCTGGCTAATAACAGTATCAACAGATTTATAGGCGTGGCAGTTTTCAGGGATCAGTTTAAAAAAAATAAAAATTAATTGAATTTTCCATTGTACTTTTTGGTGCTAGAATGGCTTTCACTGCCAAACATTTACCATTTTGATAATGAGCATTGATATTTCGAAAGGATTTGGCAATTAACTTCAAAGTTGATGGTACTAAAGTACGTAGGGGTGATAGAACAATGAAACTTTCACTCTCTCTCTCTCTTCTCCCAGAGTTAGCAAGTTTTCGACAAATTGATTTGATGTTGTATCTCGCAGTTGTTAAATTTAGGATCTTTACATGTCTCTATAACATAGGATGATTTCAAGGAAGCTCAGAGTTCATCTGCTCTAGTCATTTTTGGAATAAAAGGGAGGATGTGTCTAAGGTCACTAGAGAGAAACACAGGTATTCCATCCATCACAGAAACATTGTTCTTAATGCACCTTAGTGTTCTATCCAAAGTTTCAAAAGCTCTTTTATGTGGCATAATGTATTCATTTCAAACTATCAAGTAACACCTTTTGATAACTTGTAAAATTCCACAATTTGTTGGCATATTTCATATAGGATTTTCATTTATGTTCAGGTGCAGTGGAAGTTTGAATGTTGAATGAGCTGTCTGACCCCCAGATAATAATGTTGCAGCAATCCCTGATGAAGCAACTGCAAGTGCAATAGATTTTTGACATTTTACCTTGGTGGAAACAAATGTTCCCTTAGGTCTAATGGATGTCAGTTATCAGTTATCTCCGGTCCATTCACCTCTCCAAGTTCTCCTTAAGGACACATGGGACAGTGCATAAAGGCGTTGGTTAGATCCAGTGACTGTGTGAGTTCAATACATTGTGGAGAACTTGCAGAGGAGAATTAACTGGAGGTAACTGATATCTGACACCCATTCATTAGACATGGCACGTGGAACTAGGACAGTCAACCCCAGCGAGCGAAATAAAGGGTTCAGTTCGACCTTCCAAAAATCTGAAGAAGGCCGGAGCGTACAACAGCCAAAACGTTGTGATAAATATGGTCACAAATATGAGGACAATAGTCCGAATAATGTAAATACTGTACATAATACCTCATCTCAGAAATAGAGACAGATACTAAAGGGCCGAAACGTTGTGATGAATATGGCAACAAAGATGAGGACAATAGTCCGAATAATCTAAATAGTGTACATAATACCTCATCTCAGAAATATAGACAGATATTGAAGGGTCAAAACGGTGTGATAAATATGGCGACAAAGATGAGGACAATAGTCCGAATAATGTAAATAGTGTACATAATACCTCATCTCAGAAATATAGACAGATATTGAAGGGTCAAAACGGTGTGATAAATATGGCGACAAAGATGAGGACAATAGTCCGAATAATCTAAATAGTGTACATAATACCTCATCTCAGAAATATAGACAGATATTGAAGGGTCAAAACGGTGTGATAAATATGGCGACAAAGATGAGGACAATAGTCCGAATAATGTAAATAGTGTACATAATACCTCATCTCAGAAATATAGACCGATACTGAAGACTTGATTTATGCTAATCTCTCTCCCTCCATTATGGCATATATATCTATAACAAACTGGTGGAACAAGTTCTGGTTTATGTGAAGGTGATTAAAACAAATTTTCTTAGATCATAAAGAAGAAATCATAAAAAGTACACGCATGGAACATTCTTATTGGAGTTTCCTTTAACTTAAGGAATTCCAAAATGATACACATCTTCACCGTGGGAAAAAACGGGATTATTGTAAGGGATCATATGAACAATGAGTGTCACATATTCTTTTTAGTTTATTATCACGACCTTGAAGAACAATATCACGTTTTCTAAACTCTTCTTCTGTGATTATTGCAGCTACGATATTGGATTGAGGTGTATTGAAATGTCAATAATGCTCATTTGATGGCCTTTTGTAAGCATCTATAATAATCTTGCATTCAGAGGAAATTTAAATCTTTTCATATAACTGTTCCTTTCAGATCTTGCAGCTTTTTGATTGTGTCAATGTTCGTATCTCTAGTAGCGTCGACTCTGTGTTGAACCTGTTAAACCAAATCAGACACAAAATAAAGTTAAAGAAATTGAGAATCTTCATTTGATAGTGGCAACAAAGTTCCAATACGGTGATGCACTTGTCCTTGGACTTTAAATGTAGGCATAAATCCTCTATCACGAATAATCTATGTTCTGAATGTCTTTGAATCATTAGTAGCACCGGTGAAAAGTTCCCTCAGTTTTTTGGAGGATCCTGTAGAAGTTTCGAGTTGACCTTACCGCCTATGCAGCACATACCAGGTGGTTAATTTTCCTACTCTTTGACTCCACAATAGGTACAAAGTTTTGTCACTGTACCAATCTACGTTTGATTGTTATATGTTAATTCATAGCAGTCGAGTGCCATTGGAAAAATATTCTGCTGCCTGATTGGGAAATGCTTGACTTCTGAAGTCTTTGAGATGTTTGCACTTCAGTTTGATTTGGTCTGTTCTGCTGATTCCTTACCCTTATCTCTTCCAACCTGTGAATATTTCAGATTCATTTTGTCTTCCTTGTTAAATTCTTAACCTCATCTGTTCAAGTCTGTGAGATCTTTGAAACTCAGGCCCATTTTGTCTTTGCCTTTCAATTCTTAGCCGGGTTTCTTCAAACTCTTGTTCTATTTCCTCTTTGGTTTTGTCTTATTTGTTCAATTCTGGGTTTGTTATCTTGGAACCTCAACAGGCTTTTTCTTCTGTTTTAACTAATCTCTCCCTCTCTTTTGCAATGGCAGCAGGTTTTCTTCGAAGAGAGGATTCTTTCTTGAATGGCGTATTAGCTCACCCCTTAACTATTTTGCTGTCTTAATTGTAATAATAATATCGTTTGCAATAGATATGCCACTAATAAAGTATTTCTACTAATATATAACAAATGTGTCACCAACAAAGTTTTAAGTATAACTAATGCAAGGTCTACAGTATGTTCATGTTTTTATATATTTTGGTCTGTATTTATGACACTAACAGGTGAAGAAGTATGTTGAATTTTCACCACACTTCTTATACAGTAATATAACATTTATGCCAAAATATTAAAGAAAAATAATTTGAAGGTCTGCACAACGCAGAACCGAAAAATGCGTAACTTTAATATAATATTTTCTTTAATCAATTCACTCCAAGCATGGTGATAATGCCACTAAGATAAAAGGGGCATTTAGATTATTCGGACTATTGTCTTCATCTTTGTTGCCATATTTATTACAACGTCTCGGCTATTCAGTATCTGTCTATATTTCTGAGATGAGGTATTATGTACACTATTTAGATTATTCGGACTATTGTCCTCATCTTTGTTGCCATATTTATTACAACGTTTCGGCCATTCAGTATCTGTCTATATTTCTGAGATGAGGTATTATGTACACTATTTACATTATCGGACTACTGTCCTCATCTTTGTTGCCATATTTATTACAACGTTCCGGCCTTCTTAAGGTGGTTGGTATGTTGAACTGAACCCTTTATTAAAGATGAGTTACAATAGTCCGAATAATGTAAATAGTGTTGATACATTTAGTTTTTAAAAAGAGAATTCTTTTTAAAACTGTTTTCTTCGATTTTTGTTTCTTTAAAACGAGGCATCTATTTAAACATATCATTATTCGTAACATAATTTAATATTTTTCTATAATATTATGATTTTTCTAACAGCAAACAATTTAATTTTAAGGATTAATTTCTGTTTTTTTCATTCTAAAAGGTATTTAAAGTTTAGTTTATTATTAAAGACCACATCGCAAAAGAAAATGTTGATATAAACATCATTTAACAAGCATGTCAACGTTAAAGATTTCTTGCCACATTTTTGAAATTCAAAAGTTTTGAAATTAGCATCCATTTCTGAATCTTAATTGCACCATGAGTTGGTCTGTAGTATAGAAGCTCATGGTTTGAAATTCATGTTTTCTATCACAATGAATACACATTGCTTTTTGATTGAAATTAGCTGTGGTGTTAAAATTTAAAAGGCTTTATATTTTTACTTTGATAAACGAAATATTTATTACTGCCTCTTGGAAAATAAGAGATCCTAATAGTACTAATCTTGCAGATGCATTATACTTTCTACTTTAACAAAAGTTCCCATTTCTGCAGGTTATTTGCAAAGCTTAGATTGACAATCAATCACATCCTTTTACAGCTATGGTAGTTTCCATTCAGAAACACAAATTTACTGACTTACATAAAAATCCAAGTGAATTTTCATGAGTTTCTATTTAACTGCTTGTTTCTTTACAATCGTGGTTGAAGACTTCGATTCAAAGCCCACAACAGCTATTCCCACTGCAATGTATGATTCTTCCTTCACCAGCAGAACATGCTATGAATATCACTCTCCATCCATGAACGTTCAATTATTATTTCCTTTTCTTATCATATCAGCAATAATCTCACAACCATTCATAATCTTTTCACCCGAGATGAATATTTTTACACGCTTAATAGGGTATAGAATTCTTCATCGCATAGATCCATTTGTCTGACCAAATCTGATGACACCGGAACCTATATTCCTTGCAAAATATTTCCCCAAGGTAAAATTCCAATGAGCGTTCACTTTCTCACTAAATGTGCATATGGAATTTCCAGATGCAAGCCCTTGTTACTGACAAGCATAGAGTATCTGGGCGTGACTTCCAAATTTTTGCTGGTCCATATATCTACCCCTACCCAGAACCTAAAATTAATATTGCCTAACTCATTCTTATTTCTTTTCATTTTATTTGTTTTTATCTAGGTATATACTCTTACTTGGGCATCTAAGAAAAACGGCATGAAAAATACACATTCAGCAAATAAATTCACGCGTTTTTTTACGGCTTATCAACACTTTGCCGGTTCTTTAAGGCCAGATTTTATTTTAGATTGCAATTCTTTTGTTTTTTGGCAATACCTTAGTGAAACAAGTATTACTAATTAACCCATATCTGGGGAGAATAGGTGGATTCATACCTTCCCCAATGGTATTTGCGTGTAAATATAACGAACCCAACCGGAATTGAAACTCGGCTATCCGATTAACAATTTTGTGCCATTATCCATTACCACCCCGGCACATCTCTGCTTGCGGCACCTGGTATTATCAAATAGTCACTCATGTATGTACTGACAAGTCTCGTCGACGTTGCTTAATTTCGGTGATCGTACAAGAATCGGTGTTTAAACGTGATATGTCTGTAAGGCACTTTTGCCAATTAAAAAAATAAATTTAAAATACTTAATACCATTTTAAAATATCAAATAGACAGAACCATTTTAAAATGAAAATCAAAATATATATATATATATATATATATATATATATATATATATATATATATATATATATATATATATATATTCAATTGTGCACTGTTGAACGACAAGCTAATTTTAAAAACAACGGTCACCTGCGTGAACCGGAAGATCTTCAGTAAAATGAATGGAGCACTTTGGCTGCTTGGTGTTTGTTTACGTTTGTAAAAACAATACGCTAGTTTTGGCTAATTGGTTTCGTCACGAGAAGATGGTTCAGTGGTAGACGCTCTAACTGATACCCCATCGGTTGGGTTTCGACCCGTGATTGAGGCATTTGGTTGTCTAGCCCCGCTGACGACGTGTGATACAGCGTAACAGTACTGTCTGCGAATGACACACACACATATATATATATATATATATATATATATATGTAAGAAAGATGGAAAATGAAAGACTAAGTTGAAAACATCGTGCACCTTTACATTTTCATTGCACTAAAATGTTCAAGTTTTAATTTTTTTGGATGTGTATGCTGATTTAATAAGCGTAACTTAGATGTGACACAAGGCCTAAAGTAGTAAGCACCCATTGAGAATCGAACTCACTAGACAGTTGCAATAGCTCTTGTGAGATAAGTTTGCTAGCCATTACAACACGTCGAAATGCCCTTGATTTACTAAGCTTAGCTGAAATGTGGGACAAGCTGTAAATATGTGGCACACGGTGCGGATCGGACTCACTAGTCAGTCGTAATAGATCTAGCGAGAAATTCTTGCTAATCATTACAACACTTCAAAGTACCCTCGATTTACTAAAATTAGGTGTGGCACAAGGGGAACAGTACGGAGCATCCAGTGAAGTTGTAATTGATCGAGCATTACTTGTTAACCATTACACCACGTCGACTGCCCATGTGTTTTTCTATATAGTCTAGCTAATTTTATTTAGCTTTTTTTGTTGTTATTTTGTTGTGAAATTTTTTAAAATAGTTGCGCATATTCTGTAATATCTATTTTTGTTATGTCATGAAATATGGTTTTATTTTTATTTTTTTTATTGACTTGAATAGCTCTTAGGGTTAAATAAAATTAGACATTTGTTTGTTTGTTTTTTCTTTGGGGTGTTTCCTTTTAACAAGAGGACCTTGTCGAGCAAGAGGACAAATGTCCAGCGACAATTTAACTGCAGAATTAACCGGATGACTGGACAGATATTAACAGAAAATGTTTTTTTTGTATATTAGAGATTAAATTGTACTGGTCTACAGTGCAATTTAGGTGTAGGATAATGGATATTATATTTTGGTGTGAGATAATGGATACATTTTAAAGACACTTTTGGGACGTTGAGTCTAAATGTGAAGTTTTTTTTTTTTCTGATTATCTCCACATTTTGATGTACAGAATTTAAGAATTAAATAATGACTATTTAAAAACTATATTTTACATAAGATACAAATGAATTCTAAATGACTCCTAGGTAAAAAAAAAAAAGATAGTTAATGTGTTCTTGACGGGTCAGAAACCTGATATTTATATTATGATAACGTAGGTACCTTCAATAATTCGCTGAAAAAAGAGGATATCCTGATGAAAAGTTGAATCTTGATAAAAACAAAGTTTTATCATCAATATTTATGCTATTATTAAGAATAAAGATCACAGTATTCGTTGATTATTTTATTCAATTTTTTTTTAATCCTTTCTAACACATTCGAAATTTTGGTTTGCGTTAGCGCGCAGCACGGATTAGTATGAGAAATTTTAGTGTCTTTTTGTTTTTCTCGGTAAAAACACACTAATTTGGAAATACTTGAAAAATCAAATAATTGTCGGATTTTAATGAAACTTTTAGAATTTATCCACAAATAAATTAAATCATCTTTGTTGCCATATTTATTACAACGTTTCAGCCGTTGTACACTCCGGCCTTCTTCAGGTGGTTGGAATGTCAAACTGAATCCTTTAGTTCGCTCACCGGGGTAGACTGTTCTACTTCCACGTGCCATGTTTAATGGATATCAGTTATCAGTTATTTTCTGTTAATTTCCCTCTGAAAGTTCTCCACTGCCTTAGCCGGGTATTGAACTCACATTCTTTGGGTCCTGTCACTGGATCTAACTAACGCTTTTATCCACTGTGCCATGTGTCCTTATTTTTCTGTTAATAAATAACTTCGAGTCACGGGTTCAATTCTTGGATTAGTTTGTGTGGAATTTTTGTCGATATAGTTGAATAATAAGAAATTGCAGTAAGGATTTCGAAAAAAAAATCTACGAGTTCAATGTCATCGAACATTCGATTTGACAAAGGAAAAGAAATAATAGAGACCGATGCCATTTGACAAAACATGCATTAAAATTCCCAGATGGGATGAAAGTCTGGAATTTATTATCTGGAAATACAGTAACAAAAGAAAAAGAATAAATATAAGGTAGCTAGCCGAAAACCAACAAAAAACAAAACAATTTGGATGGTAATAATTGCTTGCAAAAGGTAGGTTGTGACTTTGATGGTCAATGAAAAGCCGACAGCGTTTTCTACCTCTCAACCTATCATGGACGTTGCAAAGTGGACTTGTTTAAATTGCCAAGACGGAGAGGGCATAGCTGCATGACCAATCAATGGCCTGTGAGAAGTGGAACGTTTCCTTAAAATGTGGCCTAATGGCAAATCTCCTTTTTGAATCGTTAACAACGTATATGTATGAAGTGAAGTCTAAATTACTAAGGTCGAAAACCCATTTCCATATCAATCAACGGTTTCTTGATATTCTATAATACACTTAGGTTTCGATTGAAAATATGAGGAAGTGGAGAGACGCAGAGAGAGAAAGTCATAGGCTAAAAGGGAGAGATTATGTTTCTATACTTTGAAAACAGAGGGGTGTGTTTCTATACTTTGAAAAAATCAAATAATTGTCGGATTTTAATGAAACTTTCAGAACTTATCCACAAATAAATTAAATAATTTTAGAAACTTTTTATAGGAATTCTTGATAGAAATATTTTTTCACCTATACCCCACCCACTTAATGAATTAATGAAATTTCCTGAAATTAAATTTTGTCTCTCTTCATATTTATATTAGTTAAATGCAGCAGTCCTTGGAGAATTTAAATCACCATTTTTTTTTCAAACAGTTACTGATTTACCGAAATTTTTATCTGAATCGTAAAATAAAAAATGCAATCAAACTAAGACATTATTTAGTTAGAAAGGGTTTTGATGTGGACCCAAAGTTGGGACCACGGAAAGGAAACACGGAACACGGATTAGAGGTAGGAAAGATATATTAAACAAAAAGGTTACAAAGATAGTGTAAGTGTAAGCAGAGCTTACTATGTGCTAGTGTCCAATATTGGTAGTCGTACGCGGCTGATACTACGGTATTAGAATACTCTCTCTCTCTCTCTCTTCCTCCTCCTCTTGATCCTAGAGTATTATATCGCATACTTTATATAGTCCTGGAAGAGTCCATGTTGTAGGTATGTTACGGTCTCACAACAGGTTTTTAATTGCTTTTATAAATAAGATATATTAAGGCACTATTCTCCACCAAAACAATTCGATGACTAATAGTTTTTACAAGATTTGTTTTCATTTCTTTTACATTTTAATTAGAATAACTTATTAAGTATTAAATATTTTTTAAATCTTTTAAAATTGTGTATTAATTTAACTCTTTTAGATGATTTTATTATTAAGGGAAAACTACATTTAACATTGAAAACAGAGGGATGTGTTTCTATACTTTGAAAAAGTGTGTGTTCTCTGCATAAATTTGACGAGTTTATGTATTTACGACATAAAAAATATATGTGGAAAAACATTTGAAAATTGAAATAAAAAAAAGCTGGACAGTTTTTCATCAGGGCTTAATACCTAGGTTAATGATACAAGTCATTGCTAGCGGAAGAATTCATTAATTGTCATTTCTCGAATAATGGCTTCTGACAAATTTGACTGAGGTACTAAGAACGATAATTATCAAACAAACCATGAGATTTTCACTAGATGATTGCGCTTACGCCCACATCACGTTGAAACACCGGTCCCTGTAGGATCACCGAAGTTAAGCAACGTTGAGTCTCGTCAGTATCAAGATGGGTGGCCGCTATGGAATACCAGGTGCTGTAAGCTTGGATGTGCGGGTGGTATAATGTTTAATAGCGCGAAATTGTTAATCGAAAAGCCAAATTGCAACTTCCGTTCGATTCGTTGTATTAACTTATGTGCAAATACCATTGTGAAAGGTATGAATCCACCTCTCCCACCAACTATGGGTTAATTAATAATAATTGTAACACTAAGCCATTAATGCTTAAAATCTAAAATATTTTCAGTCTTTAGATGGCCTGTGGGGAGTTGGTGATCCTCAGAAAACGAATCAATCAACACTCACTCTAGAAGATTCATCATTATACGTCAAGATCAGTTTAACACACAAACGCGCACACTCACACACATATGTGTGTGTGTTTGTGAATAAAAGTTATATTGTTGCACGATTCATAAATATTAAGTACTTTGTTTGAAAAAGACTGCTCGCCTTTAAACGCATTAATCGACAATGTGTTTTGTTATTAATGATTATTTAATTTATATATATATATATATATATATATATATATATATATATATATATTAGCAAGGAGAGTATGTCTAGAAAACGGGAAGTCAAAATGGCTACAATTGAAAGAAAAGAAGAAAAAACAGAAAAAGCGAGAAAAGATTAAGGAGTGAATGTAACGTGAAAAAGAAACGACGAAAAATGAGAGAAAACACATTCTTCAGGTACACACAGACTGCGCATGGGTACAGCTGCGCGATGCACACAGACATATGCAGACGCACACGTATACTGTGAACAAAAAACCTTGCACCAATGAAAAGTGCATATAAAAAAGAAAAATCGAGAAGTATTAGCAGTCTTACTGATACCCTTCTGACGTGTGGACGGTGCGATTACCGGAGTGTCCGTCTACGAAAGTTGGCATGCTGAAGGTAACATCAACCAGCTGTGACAAATCTTCTAACCTTTTACTTGTAATAATTCTCTCTCTCTCTTTATATATATATATATATATATATATATATGTAAAACTGTTCTAGTAAATGTTGACTGAGGAGAAATTAGTGATAGTTGAATTAATAAATGTATATATATATGCTTGCATAAAAAATATTCTTAACTGTTAATATTTTCAGCACATTGTCTATCTCCCATTTCGCGTAATGTTTTCTTTATTCTCATATAAATTCTTTCTTTGATTTCTAACATTAAAGCACATTTTTCCTTATTATATATATATATATATAGGCCTTTGACACTGTGAATCGAGAGGCTCTTTGGCAAGTCTTGAGGAAACTCGGCATCCCAGAAAACATTCTAAAGGTCATCATCTCCTTTCATGAAGGAATGAAAGCTAATATCGTGTCTGATGGTATGATGTCGGAATCCTTTAATGTCACAAATGGCACCAAGCAAGGTTGTGTCATGGCCCCTGTCCTTTTTGCCCTTTTCTTCTCAGTGATGCTGAAATATGCATTTGCAGACACAGAGAGTGGTGTCAATTTTCAGTTTCGAACAACTGGTGGTCTCTTCAATCATCAGCGCTTCAAAGCCAAGACCCACCTTTGTACACAAATTATTCGTGATTTGTTGTTTGCTGCTGCTGCTGCTCTTGTAGCGACATCCTTTGAGGAGGCCCAACATCTAATAAATCGTTTCTCTGTTTCATGTAAAGCCTTTGATTTTACACTTAGCATAAAGAAAACTGCAGTTGTCCACCAACCTTGTCCTACTCCGACCAGACCATTGAAAGTAGAAGACAAAGCCCTAAACTATGAAAAATCTTTCACCTATCCTGGTAACAAAGTCAACTACAGTGGAACTTTAGATGATGAAATCATGCATCGGATTGCTAAGGCTACCAGTGCTTTCGGCAAAATTTGACATCGCTTATGGAATGAGCGGAGTATTCGACTGGATACGAAAATTCGGGTTTACAGAGCTGTTGTCCTTGCCATCCTTTTGTATGGCTCAGAGTCATGGACTCCATACAAGTACCATATACGTTAGCTGGATGTTTTGCATAAAAGCTGTCTGCGTGCAATCTGTGGAGTTAAGCTTCAAGATAGGACATCTAACGTAGACCTGTTTAACATGTGTAATATTGGAGGAATCGAAACTTTTCTCATACAGTCTCAGTTACGGTGGACTGGTCATGTCTTGAGAATGTCTGATGACAGGATACCCAAGGAATGGAGGACGCTGATGGTTAAGATACAAAGACAAGCTGAAGAGCAACTTGTTAGCTGTCAGTATACCACATAACACCTATCAGCACTTAGCCTTGGAGCGGGTAAAATGGAGATCAACGTGTTTTAGTGGACTCAGCAGTTTTCAATCTGCTTTTCAGAATCATCTTCAAGAAGCGAGAGCAAGGTCTAAAAGCTGAGCCAATCTAACAGTGACCTCATCTCACAATCCTCACTCTTGCTCCATATGTTGCGTCCTTTGGAAATCACAAAAGATTATAGCGCAACATTTCATAACTGAATCATTTATTAGTTGCGCCATAACATATATATATATATATATATATATATATATATATATATATATATATATATATATATATTAAAAGGGCTCTGGTGAAATAAATTATTATAATGATACCTAAAGTGGTCTGTTTTTTTTTTAATATATATATATATATATATATATATATATATATATATGTGTGTGTGTGTGTGTGTGTGTGTGTGTGTAAGGAAATATATGGATATCCGATAGTATGAAGAAAATATACTGAAAAAACAAACAAAATTCCTAATATGCGATTATGCTGTTTTAATGTTTAATGACATAAAAGCAATACCAATCCAAACAGGTAACAGAAATCTTTTATAAGATCAGCGTTCCGTTTAATTATGATCACGTCGTCGTCACGTGGGCGATGTTGTGAAAACGTATTCCTAAAATGTCCATCGTCTTTTTCATGTTGAATTGTATATGGTCTATGTTAATTATGTTTTATGAATATGTCCTGAAGATGGTCTATTTGATCGAAACGTCCGACATTGACATCAAACATTATAACAGCATAATTGCATATCAGGATTTTTGTTTGTTTTTTCAGTATATTTTCTTTCATATATATATATATATATATATATATATATATATATATATATATTAAATTAAAATTAAAGTACGTTTGATTTTTTTAATATATTATTATTATTATTGTTATTTTATTTATCTTCAGTTTTACTATTGCTTACTTTATAGAGAAATAACATAATTTGATTATTTATGGGGTAGTCTGTAAGCCATTATTAGGTTGACGAGAAGATCTCATCGTTTTACAGTCGGAATGACTAGATGTAAAGCTGACTTGTGTGTTCAGTCTCCGTGGCCGAGTTGACTAAGGCATTCTGGATCAAATGGTGATTTTCCTTACAAAACGAGACGCAGGTTAGAACCCTATCGGAGATCGCATTTTCTTTAACAAATATTGCCGAATACTCAGTCCGATACTTGTAATGCACAATGTTTAATATAAAAACAGTTTTGTCTATTTAAAATACACGTATCTGCTAAAAATGACGTTTGAATTAATATACGTGCGTGTTTGTGTGTGTCTGTGTGCAGTGTCGTCGACGGTCTCATGGACAAATAATGGTTTTGTCTTTTGCTATATTTATATTCCTGTTGTTATCAATGTCTTGAATAAATTATTGTGCATGAAAACCAACTCCTACACTTTAACGATATGGAGCATTATTTGTAAAAGATTTATTGTTACGGAAACCTCCTGCCATTTTATATTCTGATTCAGTGTGTCCGTATTGTCAAGACAACTTGCCCTTATCAGTAGCCTGCTTCCTGTCTGAAAATTCTCTGACTTTGGATAGATTTCATCGGATTATGGCACTAAGATAAAATCGCTGCGTAATTTTATCGTTCAAAGTTCGACTAGAAGCCTTTCATTGTACACACTTCCGTTGTTGATTTTTAATAGCAATCCAATTATAGATGTTTATCAACTTTTGACGCCTCGTGCTATCATGATCATGATTCTCTTAAGCAATTAGAGTATTAGTTGTGCCATGTGTACTGCAACTATAACATCATTTGGTGTACCTTGGGCAAGATAGACTTCCGGAGACCATACCTCTTCAAGATGGTTTTCAATTCAAAATTATTTTCCTAGACAAGTTGCCAGAAGAAGATTAAAGAACACAGTCTACTTTTTCTTATCCTCAATTGGCTGTCACCAAAAGAAAAGGAAACGAAGCTCAGTCTGCTGTTTAACCCATAGTTGGAGGGGGATTCCTGTCGATCCTCCAAAATGAGAAGGCTTTGTCAGAGCTTGAATTCGGGACGCGATGATTTCACTTTTTGAGCTGATAAAAAATTATTCTACCGGATCATCATCATCATCATCAACAGTCCCATGAGCGGGTGTGGCCGTAAGGTGATTCCGCATATCTAGGTTGAAAGCGTGTCTTTGGCAAGTTGACCTGGCGGAATCCATCCCTCTCCAGCTCAAATCACATACGATGTACTCCAACTTGGTCATTGACACGTGTCTGTTTATTACATCGGGGGGAACGCTCGGCTCGTGCTGTTGACTTCATCGCTGCGATGCAATTGTTCATCCCTCTGGCTACATGCATAGCCACGAAGCCGAATCTGTCCTCTAGATGGCCGTTAATAACGACAAGAAAGTTCATCTGCCCTTTGATTGGCTTGATTTTAATTATAATAGAATCTATTAAATTTAATATATTACAAATGACAGATTAAATAGAGATAAACTGGTGTCGCCAAAAATAGAGACTGGTTGGTTTCCCCGTCCCCCCCCCAACTTAAAGAAATAGATTTAGCAAAACGTACCTTGTGTAATATTAATATAATATATAATAAGATGGGCCACCAGGAACCTCTTCCCGTCACTGTCAAACAGAATAAAATGGCGGGGTTTGAACACGTTACAATGCACGACAGCCTGTGCATGACCATTATGTAAGGCATCGTTGAAGATGGACGTAGGAGAGGACGACAACGCAAAAAAATGGTCGGAAAAGGCCAAACAAAGGACAGGTATGACTACACCAGAATCTCTGATACCTGCTGTTGATAAACCATTGTGGGGGAGATTTAGTGTTTCAAATCCGATTTCAAAAGTCAGGGAGATGATGATAATGATGATATGTAATTTAATAAGTTAGCGTACGTATGATAATTTAGATATGGAATAAGTGGAATAGAGACACAATTTTAGATGGTTTGATTTTGAAATGATTGTGTAGCCAGAAAGATGGGTCATTGTGTCTCCAGGTTGTTCTAGGACAGTAATAAGTGGTTTCGCAAGAATAAATTAATATCAGTAGACATCTACGGGACATGGAAACTTCAGAGGTCCACAGACAAGGCAATCTACAAGTCGGATTAAACAAATCGCTTTCCAGATAAAGGCTAGCGTTCTTTAGCCTATCGGTCAACATACTGCGTACACTATACAGGGTGCAACGGATAAATTGTCGTCTAAATACCGCAAAAATGAAAATAACACTGTCACACATTAATAGCTATGTTTACGAAAATTACACAAAAATATCTTCAAATAGGAAAGAGTAAATTTATTCAATAAAATCGCCATTGGCTTCAACCACGGTCTCCAGACGACTTCGGAATCTCACGTAACTCTTCTGGACGGTCTCCTTATTTAAGTTGGTGAATACTTCCATAATCCTTGTCATCTGTTCATCTTTGGTGTTAAAAGGCATTTCTTGGTCTCTCGATCAACTGCGCCCCACACATAATAATTAAGAGAGTTGCAGTTTGGGGAGTTAGGTGGTCAGATGGAAAGTGTGAAATGATCGCAGTAATTGTCTGACAGATATGAGCGAATTCTTCTGCATCTGTGGTATGTTGCTGAGTCCTCTGGCCAGATATAGGGTCTTCCAGTAGACACCCTTTTGACCCAAGACAACACTATCTCCTTAATGTTTTGAGTCTGAGGCACTGTGGGAAGATAAATGGAGTCATAACGTCGCCATAACTAGTGATCACTCCAAACAATATGCTGTTGAATATATATATATATATATATATATATATATATATATATATATCATCCAACTTTTTCCGTACCCTCTGCACGGTTCTCAGATTGATGCCTAAACACTCTGAAATGTTCATATTAGAGCTACCGGCGCTTGAAAAATGAAATCGTACGTAAATCATGTGAGACACCTTGTTACACCAGGACAGAAAGTTAGAAGGTTAGAGAGGGCGAAGATCATCTTGAATAAGTTGGAAAATGATCATGTATATATTTGAACTTTATTTCAATCCTATATGAGCTTCCGATCCTTAGCTATGATTAATTTATGATGAACAAGCCATTTTCGTTTATAATCGATTTCATCACGATTCTTCCGTTAAGCTTGGAAAGTAATTATACATACTTATTGCTCAGAATAGAATCCAGTAATGTTATAAAAATCTCGGAGGATTCCTGTAAGGTATCTTTAATCATTTCTAAAATCCAATAGATCAGGCTTAATCTAACAAATGGACAATTTTGCTTTTACGCGATTTCAGCAATTTTACTGTTACATTTCTACACACACTACACACACACACACACACACACATATATATATATATATATATATATATATGTGTGTGTGTGTGTGTGTGTGTGTGCAGAGTCTGCCCTAAAAAATAAATAAACATTCCAAGAAAGGAAAATCTTGTATTGATATTGTAGCACTAAATTTGTTCAAGCATCAAGAGATTGATACAAGTTACCTTTTTGATTTTACTGTCACAAGAGATGCTTAATATGGTGGCATTTAGCTTCCAGACATTTATTAGTATGCTGAACTATTGCTTGGGTAACGTGGCTAAAGTGGCTCCAGTGGGATTGCTGCACATGCATTTTCAATTTATTGTCTAAGTACCGCCAATGTAGTCCGTTTTCTACGATACACAATATCCTTTAGGACTTATTGATGCTACAGTCATGAGAGTGATGTCATTTCTCGAGAAAATATCGTGCTACAGTAAACAGTGTTATCGCAATTTGATAAAACTACGAAGGATAAATTTTCCTTTCCTGAAGTGTATACACAATTTTGGGATGACTCTGTATATACAACGTCTTCACTTAATGCAGTCAAAAGTAAAAGAAATGTTTTATCATATAAGAAATAAGGAACAAAATCAAACATATCATGCATCAAGATATAAGTATACATCACAGGTTCACATCCCTATTTCTTAAAATAGTTATAGTCAATACCTCTATTAATAGTAGTGTTCCACCTCCGAAATAAGGCATGTAGCCCAGCATCATAACGTTCAGCTGTTTACTAATGTAGCCTATTTCTTACAGTAGTTTTCTCGTCTTCATCAGCTCCATAACGTTATTCCCTCACTGCATCTTTCATTAGACCAAAGAGATGGAAATCACAGTGTGCTAAGTCCCGTGGTGATGTAGAGGGAAAACTGCTGTAAGAAATTTGGTACATCAGCAACCACCTGAGTTTTACGAGTCTGGGCAACCTGCCCCACATTCATAGATGAAAGACTACCACTGAAAGAGGTGGTGACTATGCCCAGAAGTAGGGATGTGGAACTGTGATGTATAGCTGTATATTTATGTACGATATGTTTGATTGCGTCACTTATTTATTATATAATAAAACAAGTTGCACTACTTTTTAAAACCGTCCTCGTATTATGAATATCTCAGCATAGATATGCAAAATAATTCAAGCGCCTCTTGTATTGAATTCCACATCTCGCATATGGCTTTATTCAGGAGAGATGTATTCCCCGTTGTTAAGTGAGTTTGATATTTTTTCTGGTAATTCACATTAATGTTGAAATGAGGAAGTATTTATTTACATCTTCACATATACAAAATTATATAAATAACGTTCATTATTTCAAAATGACTTTTACTGATGGGTGAAGACGTGATACTTCCACACAGTCGAATCAGCTTTATTTCCTTCGTATTCCAAATGTAAAGAGAAAGTTCGACTTAATCTTTTTTTCTCCAAGAACTATAATCGGTGGAACAAAATCTCTCGTGGATGATTCTATGAACGTTACCATATTAACATCTTCAAGTCAAGGACCAATCGATATATATACTCCCTATCTGAAAATTTTTTAAATTTCAACAAACTTCGCTTGTATTCTTAAGACACATCTCATTCATCAAGATTTTTTTAACAGTAAAATACTACCTTGAGCTACTCTCGAGCATTATTTCTTTTGAACGTTACTACAAAAGCCTGACAAGTGTTTGAAGCACTGTGATATTAATTTGAGACGTGTGATTCCTAAAGGACGGATCTTGGTTGTTAATGCAATTTAAAATTGGTAACACTCACAAAAGAATGAGGTCTTAAACCCCAAGACCTCTAATTTTATGATTACGTCTTTGACGAAATACGGAATTGTAAGTTAACCGAAAAACAATAATGATTATCTCTCATTACAGTTGAATCAAAGAATGTCGTTCTCTTGAGTCCAAATCAATCTACACCTAAAGCAAAAAATCTTTTGCACAAAGCGTCATCGTTATTTTAACTACCTATTTTATACGTTGGATTTTCTTTATCATCGAAAAATGTCTAGTTGTGTTTGGTAATTTGACTTAAATTACCATCATGCCCGCTTAATTCAGTCTAGTTAAGTTATGGCAATCTGGTAGTAGAAAAATAGACTTCACCGATTCTCTCAGGGAATAAACCCATTTTAGACAGAAAAAAAGCCTAATGTGAAAAAAAGTTGGGGATGAAAATATTTTATCAATATTCTAAACAATTCCCTGAAAAATGAAAATTTCAAGAATAATAACATTTACTGGTTATAATTATGATGTCAAAACTGTCCGAATTTTTTATGTTTAGTTGATTTCAGATGTATTAAGGCTGTTTACCAGGGTTTCTATAGCTGACGCTCTATAAATGTCTGGCATGGAAATGGTAAAACTCTGTGTGCAGGCAGCATTCTTTCGATTAGAATGCGAAATATACCAGAAAGAGAATGACTTGGCTATGGGTTCACCGTAATCACCAATGATAGAGAATAAAATTTGTCGATAAATTGTAAAACGTCGGTACATTTTTTTTTTAAACTGAGCAATTTACGTACTGCAAAAGTGATAGCTAACCATGAAAAACTAATTTTCGAAATTAATACCATCAAATTAGCTAAAAAACGTGTTTTCTTTCTTGGCACCAAAAATCGTCTTGACATATGACCTCTATGTAATACGAGTTTATATTAGTCAAAGTCAGTTATATGTACAATACTATGTTAAGAATTAATTGAAATTCAGTTTGAACAGTATTTTTATGGATTAAAAGCAATTTGCTTCATTTTTCTCTAAAAACTATAACCTGTTTTTTTCTTGATGTATTGAAGCTTTATTTGTGAATTATTTATTACTTTCGACTCGTTTATATGGCAAGAAAAACAAAAGATAAAGATTTGTTTTTCTTAGAAGACAATCGAAAAGTTATACCAGCAAACCATCCACTATCCCTTCGTATTCATATGCAAGAAATAAGTTCCACTGAAACAGCTGTTTCCCGCGAATCGCTGCCATATGGAACAGACTCCCAAGAGGATGTTTCCCCGATCTCTATGATTTTAATCTGTTAAAGTCTACAGTTAACCGTTATCTTCCATGTTTTTCCTGATTTATTTATATTTTATTTGTGCAATATATATCATACTCTCAATTTATTTATATAGCAAGGAAACGAAAGATAAATAACAGATTTTTTTTCATAGAAGACAATCAAAAAGCTGTTTAACTTAAAAGTCTCTTGTCTCAGAAACTAAACCCAGTTATTTTGTTGCAAAAGTTATCAATCAGTAGTAGCATTTTCATATATGAATGACCTTTACGAAATATATTTTCCGAAAGGTGACATTTTAACGTGTCTTTCTTTACAATTCTTTTGTCGGTGGTTATTAATAAATATTTTACGTTAACAATTGAATATGGTGAAGCTAAAATATCCTCGTCATTTTAAGCTATTTTTCTTCTGTAAAATAAATAAGCGCTGCACAAACAGTTAAAAAAGATATGCGTCCATTATGGTGATGGTGCCATAGCTTAGATCATGGGCGTCAAACACGTTTTGATTTGGCGGCCACATGAGCTCAATTTTACATCAAGTGGGCCGGAGATGTACAGAAAATGCCAAGACGAAGAAAATTGTATTGTTTTTATTCAATAAAAATTGTTACATGTTATAATGCAATACAATACTTTGAAATGAACCAAATTATCTTAGACTGAATTCTTTACAAAACATTCTAACACTCAGAAAGCTATGACAAGCTAAGCTTTAATTTCAACTTTCTGACAATATTAGTCATTTAGGATACTTAATGTGATCCAGACACTTGACACCTTTTAGTCTTGACAAGTCCATCAATATTAGGAGAGATTTCCTCTTAAGCAGCTAGTTTCAGGATGTCATTTAAGCTTTTGTTTTATTAACCTTCAACGGAGCTTGTTTTTGTGGATACTCATTACTGAGAAAAATTGCTCAAATAGGTAAGTAGTTCCGAACATGCACAAAATTTTGTCAGGTGGGTCTCTTAGTTTGGGATAACCAGGAAAAAGACACTTGTATATTTCGAGGCCAACAAAGGAAAACTTTTCTTTCAAGTTTGAGTCTCACTGCAAATCAATTATCTCGAATTGCATATCAGTTGGCACATCAGAAAGTGTAACAGAGAATGGACTACAAAAGATTTTGAATTCTGCCTCCAGTTCATCAAATACTTCAAAGCGCCGCTCGAATTGTTGATGCAAACTGGAAATATTCTCTTTGTACTGGCCCACGTCCTCAGCACTTCTAGCATTGCAAAGATCTTTTAGATATGGAAAATGAGCAGGATTGTTGTTTGAAAACTACATCGCCCACAAAACAAGTTTAGACTTGAAGGCTCGTGTGTTGTACTGTGTAACAACATTGTTACGACCTTGCAAAATTCTATTCAGGTAATTCAAATGGTCGGTTATATGCACCATAAATGTAAGGTCCTATACCAATTCCGGGGACTGTAAATGTACCACATGCTTCCTTTTTATTTCCATGAAGTTTACAATTTCCCCTTGTAGTTAAAAACAATACGCTTCGGTACAATACCCCCAATTAGCCATCTTACTTCAGTATGGTATGGCAAACCATGGCCAACATCTTTATCATTAAGCAGTGTGTCAAATTGACGATAGTTGACGCCTCTGGAACGTATAAGGTTTTAACAACTTCCCTCATATGGTCCATTTTCAGTGACTAGCAGCATAATACTTCTTCATGGATAATACAATAGAAAGTTCAGAATGCTAGCTTTTCATTTGCAGTATGCACTTTCTCCTTCAATTTCGCTACAACACTAGCTTTCTTTCTAGTCATCAAAGATGCACCATCTGTAGCAACCCTGACAGGAAGACATTATCCAACATTATCCAATGCACCAACAAGTGAAGCAAAGATGTCTTCAGCTTTTGTCATTTCTGTCTTTGGTACCAACTGAATAAACTCTTCAGTAACTGTTAAACTCATCAACTCCACGGATGAAAATTGCAAGCTGAACAATGTCTGTAATGTCAGTACTCTCATCAATAACAACTGAAAATGCCACAAAAGATGCCACTTTTTCCTTGAATTGGCAATCTATATCAGCTGCAAGGTCTGAAATACGATCGGAAATAGTGTTCCTTGTCAAGCTTATATTAGCAAAAGACTGACGTTTTTGGGGACATACAATTTCTGTAGCTTCCAGCAAAAAATTCTTCACAAATTCGCCATCAGAGAATGGCTTGGATGCCATAGCAACATCTTTAGCAATGAGGTAGCTGGCTTTTACAGCCGCATTACTAACCTCCATACTAAGACTTAAAATGTGCTTCTGTTTCTTTAAACCAGACAACAATTCTTTTACTTTTTCTGTTCTTGCTTTCCCTTGCAAATTGCTGAATTTATCGCCATGGTGACTCTCATAATTCCGGCGAATATTATATTCCTTCATAAATTTTCTACATGCATATTAAACAAATAGATTTTCTATTTATTGATGTGAAAAAATATGAAACTGTCCACTTCTCTTGGAATACTCTGCATTCTATCCGTTCGTGTTTTTTTTTTTTGTTTTTTTGACAACAACATGGTGAAAATTTAACTGAATTTTAAAAGCAATGCCACAATATACTTGACCCAGGTAATATGTTAGGATGCTTTCCGAAATGCCAATACATATTAAACACAATTTTGCCGTTATTACAGAGAGAGAGAGAGAGGGGAGAGAGAGAGAGAGGGGAGAGAGAGAGGGAGAGGGGGGGAAGAGAGAGGGAGGGAAGAGAGAGGGAGGAAATGGGAGAGATAGATGCGTAGCCATTTGCAGTTTTAGACGCGTGGCTTATTGTCGGCTCGGGCATTTCAAAGATTTGATGTATCCCCAAGTGGCCGGATGAGGTTGATATGCCGTAAAACAAAATAAACCAAACCAATCTAAGCCAAATAATACATACTCTATTTATACGAATCTTTCCGAAAAATGTTTATGCTTTTATAAGGCCGAGTTCGTTTGTCATATTTGAGAGGGAGCTGCCCAGTCCACACTTTTCAGTCTGGACAGAGTTCAAAAGCATCTCCATTTCCGCTGTTTCACAGGCAAATCTCTCACTGTTGTATCACCACTTCCATGGAAAGGGCTCAGACGAACTATATTCCTTGATTCCGTCTAACCTTTACGACTAGGACCCGACAGGTTATTTAAATAGTATGAAACCACCCAAATTCCCTTGGTATTTCATCGGCTAGAAAATAAGTTCCACTCAAACAGCTGCTTCACGCGAATCGCTGCCGTATGGAACAGACTCCCAAGAGGATGTTACCCCGTTCACTACGATATGTTAAAATCTCGAGTTAACCGTTATCTTCCCCTCCTATCCATATAAACTACTCCTTAATGCAACACTACCTCGAGTGGCCCCCGTACCTTGTACAGGGTGAACCTTAGTGTAAAAAAGGAGGAAGACTTAAGAGTCTAAACGCAAAAAGCAAAAAGTTAAATCTCTTATTTTTCTTTTCTTCCTGCTTCACCCCTCCTCCGAGAAACGAAAAAAGGTATAAACATTTTACTTTAAGATATTTTTCAATAAGTATGTTTGAGAGGTGCGATTTACACTCGTGATAACTGTTCAGACATTACATGGGACATTATTAAAAATGAAAAAATAATTATCGTCATTTTATTATTTTAAGCAATCAAAAATCCATGTTTTCCGTGTGTAGTCTACATTTATTAAAATTAATTTTGACCAATCAAAAGCCAAACTGTTTTTCGTGCATGTTCAACATTTATTAAAATTATTCTCGTCCAATCAAAAGCCACAATGTTTTCCATGCCTATTCAACATTTATTAAATGGTCGTTCTGACGTTGATAGTTTTCAAATGATTTTCAAATTTTATGCTATCATCATGTCTGTTCACCGTTTTTTTTTTTAATATACTCTAATTTGATCAACAGTAAAAATTCATCATTTTATTTAGCTTCGTTCTTCTCAAATTTTATCTTTTCATTCAGATGACAGCGATTAAATTTACTTGGCTATGGGTAGTTGATAGAATTGGAAGTTTTTAAGCGCTCTTGTGCAAAAATGATTATCGCATTTTCTATGGGAGATGCGAAGATGACTTGCATTCTTCAGTAGAATCAGTTCAAAACCCGAAAATCCCATGTTACTTCCGCGGAGCCAAATCACCCTCATTTCCACCGTATTCAAAATATAAGAAAGTTCAACTGGTTGCTTCGTTTTTTTATGGATTATCAACCCTTTGCAGGTTATTTAAAGCCAGAATATATTTTTAGATTGTAAAATTCTTTATTATTTTCTTTTTAGATAATAATTGTTTTAAAAACAAAGAAAGGAGTACTGAACGGCTATGTGATATCTGTCCTGTATGGCGATGAATGCTTGAAACAACATAAATGTGGTTCTACAGAAGGATGCTGAGGATACCATGGACCGAACATGTGAGCAACGACGAGGTTTTGGATAGAATGGAAAATTATACTTAACATCAGGAAGAGTCACTTGTTGTTCTCGCTTGATCACAAAAAAACTGTAACTAAGGTCTGCTCAGCATAGTTGCAGTATAAATCACAGGTGGGGTCTGTAGGTGTTGAATAAACACAAATGCGTCTACCTTAGTAGGCATATATCCTCGAATACGAGAGGGCCAGCTATAAATAAATTTCATCGCTAAGATGACCTGCATCCTTCAGTAAAATCAGACTTTTAAAAATATATGCCACACTTTTAAAACCCGAAAATTCCATGCTACTTCCGCGGAATCAAATCAGCTTCATTTCCACCGTATTCAAAATATAAGAAGTAATTTCAACTGACATAGCTTTTCACCAGGAACTACTACTTTGTAGAACAACTTTTCATAGGAATGGATTGGTGTGGTTGATTCGTTTTTTACGGCTTATCAACACTTTGAAGGTTATTTAAAACCAGAAAATATTTTTAGATTCTAAGAATTGGAAAAGCGGCGATAGTGATATGTATTACTAATTAACCCATACATAGGGGGATAAGAGATATATTCATACTTAATCAGAACTGGATAAACAAGAAACTATAACGTGGATATAAAATGGGGGATAATTTCTATATTACAATCAATATTTGAACTGATCTCTCACTTTATGACCACAGTAGTTTCTATAAATTCATATTCCAGAGAACAAAATCTTACATGGATGCTTACATGCAAAACTTTTCCTTCGAATTGTTTGATTCATTTTCTACGGCTTATCAACCCTTTGCAGGTTATTTAAAGCCAGAAAATATTTCGGGACTTTTAGAATTTTTTTTTTGTTTGTTTTTGAGATATTAATGGTTTTAGAAACAAACAAAAAAAAGACTACTGAACGGCTATGTGATATCTGTCCTGTATGGCAGCGAATGCTTGAAACAACATAAATGTGGTTCTACAGAGGGATGCTGAGGATACCATGGACCGAACATTTGAGCAACGACGAGGTTTTAGAAAGAATGTAAAGTTATACTTAACATCAAGAACTGGCAGTTGAGGTTTCTGGGGCACGGAATGAGGAAAGAGGGATTGGAAAATCTGATACTCTCGGGGCAAATTGAGGGAAAGAGGGTCAGAGGAAAGCATCGCGTAACATACTTGATGGACTTGAGTAAATGGATGGCAGAACAGGGTTTGGGAGAAATAACAAAAAGACAAAACTTATCAAGAGCTACAAGGGACAAGAAGATGTGGACGGCCGTGATCGCCTACGTCCTGAAGGGAAAGGTCACATAAAAGAGCAAGAAGATATATGTCTTACTAATTAACACATAAGCAGAGGGGAGAAATGGTGGAGTCATAGCTTTCCCAATGCTATTTACGTGTTAACAATTCTAAACCATTATATCAACCATGCACCCAAGCTTGGCTACCTCGGCGTGGTGTAATGGTTAGCAAGCTTGGCTTGCTAGATCAGTTACTAGTGAAAAGTGAGTTCGATCCTCACTGGATGCCCCATACTTTCGGCCTTGTGCCACATCTAAGCTACGCTTGGACAATCTTTACATCCAAGCTTAGAAGACTTGTTATTCTTAAGTGGTCACCTATCTAGGTACTGGACAGGATCGTTTACATAGGAAATTCTTCTTTGGGAAAAAAATATCTCATGTGAATATTTCCTGAACAGGACAATCTTAACCTAATCAACTCAAGGTCAGTTTAAATGTGTACTTTTTATCCTTATAATCTTTACTTACAACCACTTCATATTTCACACAAATCATAACCTTCTAACTTGTAGGCCTCTCGAGCCTTTTAATGAGAAATGTTTACTATAAAGAATAACGGAAGCAACCGTATTATCGCTAAATATTTACACTATTGCAACAAAAACCCATTTCCGTATCTCATAAAAGGACTATTTAATAATGATTATTAATAAGGTATAATTTATTATTAATAATTATTTGTCTATCCTTCTGAGATTAGGTATTGTATCTATTTACATTGTTCGAACTGTTTTCCTCATTTTATTGTCATATTCAATATTTGTAATATGAGCTTCGGTAAAAATAGAAAGTGGTTACGGAGGCATTAGGTTTATATGTCCCAAAAATATATACACTGATGCCACCAAAAACGTTGGTTGAAGTAATCCAGAGAGTTTTGAGTTCAATACCTGGCCACAGCAGTGAACAGAGTTGAGTTACTAAAGGGATATAACTGAAACTGTGACATCCAGAAAAGGCATGGCAAGTGGAACTAGAACAAGCTACCCCCGTGGACTAAATAAAGGGTTCGGTTCGAAATTCCAAAGTATATCACTTGAAGAAGGCGTAACAACGGCCGAAACGTTGTGACTATGATAATAAAGATGAGGATAACAGTCTGAACACTGCAAATAGCGTAATTAATAATAATTATTAACAAAATGAATTAATAAATACGTATTCTTGAAAATATAATTATACGCGATAAACTTTGGATCTCTGTGGAATCAAAATAAACACAAATAAGTCAGAGAATGGTGGAGTGAGAGATTGGAATAGGTAGATAAACTCATGTTAAAGACTGCCATGCTTTGGATGTTCGCTTAGCTGGAGTCGTCTATGGATTATACAAACAAAATATTATTCATTATCTGTGTTTTGAACAGAATTCTTTGACTGAAACAATCACCAGCCTTTATCAGGAAGATGAATGCAGCAGATGAATGGTTTTCTGTAACCTTTTGAGATAGTGTCTTCTGATTGTTGCAATTGTTATAGAGATGAATGTATTTATAATTTTGTTTTCAATACATTTTCGCTGGTCTCTTCTGAAAACTCCACTATGTAGATTTGCTGTCATGCAATTGTGAATAAGGTTTTATTGTTTAAAAGTCTGTATTGTTATCGAATGAAGAGAAGATGCATCTGTTGTTCCTGCAGTGTAATTGTTATCCAAGTGGAATTAACGAACGGAGTTCAAATCCCGGTCTGATTCCTTTCGATTACTTCATGATAACGCTTTTGGGAAAGGCATGATCCTATCTTCCATTCAATAATATCGACATCAAATATAAATGGAAAATTAAATCATTTATAAAGACGTACAGGGTGTTGCGGCAAAATCCGACACTTGACGAAAAGAAAACGAAATAGGTAATAAAAACAAAAGTTGTGTATACAGATACCCGACAGTTTGACAACTAACTAACGTTTTTCTCTCTACCCTTCTCCAGGATGGAATATGAGCGCAGAGTCGCGGTAGTAGCTTCTTTTCGCGCCGGGAAAAAGCCTGCGGAGGTGATGGTCTGGTTTGGGTGCAAGAGGACCATGATCATGGACATTTGGAGGAATTGGAAGGCGTTAGAGAACAAGGACGAGTTTACTGTCAAATGAAAAGCCCACGACGTTCGTTCTTCGGCCGTTAGGAGCGACGAGTTCGTCGCCGCCGTCAAGGAGACATTCGACAATGATGGAAGCCAGAGCTACGCCAAGATCGCCGCGGACTGGGTCTGTCACAAGTCGACTATCTGCTGAACGATCAAGAAGGACATTGGTTACTCCTCCTACCGCTAGTCTCACCGTATACTCTTCACGAATGCCTCCAAGGAGTCGAGGAAGGTCAAGACGGCGGTTTTGCTGAACGAGCTCAAGCACGGGTCTGCCGGGATGCTAAGATTCTTCTCTGATGAAAAGAATTTCATCCAGGACCAGACAAGCAACAGGCAGAACGACAGGTGAATCAGAAATGACATCGAGGAGGTTCCCGTCGTGAAACATACGAAGTTTCCCTCCTCTGTCATGGTCCTTGGCGTCCTCTTCAGCGAGTGGGACGTCATGTCTCCGTTCTTCTTTGAAAAGGACCTGAGAGTTAACGCTGAGATCTACCAGGAGGTGCTGAAGAGCGTTGTGAAGCCCTGGATGGACGAGATCACCGCCGGACGCCCTTACGTCTTCCAGCAGGACTCCGCTCCTGCGCACAAGGCCAAGACGACCCAGGCATGGCTGCTCATCAATGTTCGTCACTACTGGTCGCCGGACTTGTAACCGCCCTCCTCACCCGACTGCAATCCCCTAGACTATTTCTTCTGGGGCGAGATCGAGGCCGAGATCAACATGCACGCTCACAACACGGTCGACTCTCTGAAGGCTGTCATCCTGGATTTGTTCGCCGCTATAGACAAGGACATGGTCGCCAAAGCGTGTGACTCATTTCGCGCCCGCCTTGAGATGGTCGTCACGTCCGACGGCGGTTACATTAAAAAAATAATGCAGTATGTAACTAACTGTTGCTAAATATCTGTCGGGTCTCTGCATATACAACTCTGGTTTTTATTGTCTATTTCATTTTCTCTTTTTTTTTTTCAAGTGTCAGATTTTGTTGCAACACAGTGTAAAGAAAGAAAGATATTTAGAAATAACTTGGAACCATAAACAGACACTGATGCAGCAGCTGCTGATTGTCATGTTTATCATGTTTGCCTTTCACTTTTTAAAAAAACTGCTGCTGTTGAACAAACGCTGTCTTTCTTTCTTTCTTTCTTAGAGACTACCATATCGTATTTATTTCTATGCTGACTTTAATAAAAATGTCTTCATTGTCAAGCATTGGCGCCAATTCTTTCCACGTTTACGTCTCCACTGTTCTTCTTCGTCCAGTATTTTTACATCATTCAACAAAGAGTAACTACTCTTTTCTCTTAATACATGATCAGCCATGCTTGATTTCATTGTCTCACCTCTCATTACGGCTTTTCGATGTCTCCCCAGCCTTACTTTTAGAAGGTGGCTTGTTTCACCTTTATATTCGTTGCCACAGCTGCGAGAAATCGAGTACACAAAGATCTTGCTCACACCCTCCCTCGTGCTAGGTTTTACTTCGTTGTGATTTATCATTTAACATATGACTGAAAACATTGTTCAGAAGAAAATATGAATAATTATCGAAATGTTAAATTATGTGAAGTTAACCACGTTTATTAATAAACTAATTTAGCATTGTCGTAAAAATGACGGCTTTAATAGTGAGATGCAATGAGACAAAAGTTTTGAAATAGTACTGCTGAGATAAAGAATTCACAACTGAAATAGACGTCTATGAACCGTTTAATTAATCCGTTCCTTTTATATTTTTAGACATTCAATATCTAGGATTCAATGATTACTGATATTATATAAATCGCGTTTTACTCAATACCTTTTCAGGTTAAAAATTTTATGCAACAGAACTGCAGAGACGTCGACGACAAACTCCATTTCAAATTGGAGTAATACGATCACTTAAGCGATAAACGTATCCGAATACCTCACATGAAAGGCTTGAACAAATAAGACTGCAATCTAAGAACTAATTTTGTTTAAATGCAGATAAATATTTTATTTGTATTATTATTGTTATTACCCGTGCCGTCAAAAATGATGACCATTCTTGGAAAGTTTTAATAGTGAACTTTAATGAAACAAATGTCTTGAAACGATGTATTGAGATTCAGTAAAGCGGAGATAAAGAATTTATAATTAAAACAGAGGCCAATGAACCGTTTAATTAATCTTCAGCCTCTATATCTTTAGAAATTCAATGGCATCTAAGATTCATTGACTACTTGTGATATTATAGAAATCGCTTTTTATCTTTTCGTGTTAAAATGTTGCGTTCAATATAACAGGGAAAAGGACATATAAGTCAAAAGAAAAAAAAATTGTTACTTTTATAGTATTTTGTTTTTGTTTGTGAGTTCACTATTTTCCCATAGCTGGGACCATAACAGGTGCTACCAACCCGATTCAGGATAGACCTTGGAACAACAGCAATTAAAAGGTGGTTCTACGCTTTTCAAAAAGTCCCGATCAGAGTCCTTGCCGCTGGATGTAGTTTATCGTCATACCCAGGTCAGATCTTCTGAGAAAGGAGAAATGAAAAGGAAATATTCGTTTTTATGATGATTATATCGATTAGATAAGATACCAAAACAATCGTGAATAAATTGGAATTTCTTTATATTCATTTGCTCCGCGTGATGTAACTTTTGGGTACTTTTAATTTTAAAAATCTGAAGAAGCAAACGTAATTTTACATTCGGAAAAGATAACGAGACATTACATTTAATTGCACGCATAAATCCTTGAATTCTTATGCATAAAATATCCTGAAAATAAATTTAAAATGGTTTCCCTAATGAGGTAGCATGATTATTCAGCCGTCATCATGCGCAAGGCTTTCGTCGTCCTCTCTTTTTTCTTATTGCACTAACGAAAGAAATAAAAAAAGAAAGAAAGAAATGCGTTACTGAAATATTTGGGAGAGACAGAAAAAATAAAAATAAAAAAAGAAAGGGAATGAGAGATATTATATCTAAAACTGGATAGAGATAATGGAGATAGATAGATAGATAGATAGAAGAGAGAGAGAGAGTGAGAGAGAGAGATTCGTTCTCATAGAGAGATTAGAATTTGTCCCAGGTTGGAACTAACAACAGTGGCAAGGTTACGATAGTAACGATGTACTCTGTATATTTTTCAGTTGTTCTTAGGCTTCTCATACAAAGCGAAATGTTGACAAAAGAAATAAAAAATAAACATCCAGTTGTTTTACACAAAATTTCTCTTACTTATATTTTCGAATAATTCCTATCAGTCATTTCATAAGATTTGAATTTGTATGAAATGTGGTCTTTTTTTTAAAATATGTGTCCACCAAACAAGGCAGGACTGAAACTGAATGGTAGAAAACTGCATCGACAATTATCTTATCATTTCTTCTAACCGAAAGTGAGTTATTTATACTGCATTTCAGAATTTTCATTGCATCCAGATTCAGCAAGTGTCCCTCCTAATGGTCCTCATATAGCATCAAAATTTTAACATTTATTATCTCTTTGTCTTTCTCGTCTCAACACCATCGCATTCTGTCGCCAACAGCTTGTACGGGTAGTAATAATGATTTCCTCTTTTCTTCCCAACCCTATCTCCTCATGTCAAGATCCGGACATACAACAGATGGGTCTCCCCGCGGGACACAAAATTCTGCCTAGAATGATAGTTTCGCACGGCACAGTTGACCAGCTTTCCTAGCAGCGGACTTAGCAATTGGTTCAATATAATAATTCGACTTCATGTCAGCGGTGAGTATTATCCCGAAAGGGTGCAATGCGTTCTCTTACTGGATGTAAGCATCAGCAATGTTGATGGAAGGAAAAAACACCACAGAAGTTTCGAAAATGAAACCTTCTTTCAAAGCTTTATGTAAGTCGTCTTAAAAACATTTATTTCGGTGAAAATCTAAATTTCATGAAATATGTTCTCGAAAATTTGTCTTTCATTTTGTGTGCAGTCCTTGGAAGTGAAGATGCTTATATTTTTCGTAAGTAATGTATACATAGATTAAACTTACATATTTTTTATGCTTTCTGAAAAAAAGCAAAAATAAAAACAAAGTATTAATGTTTATATTTGCTGTATTTTATATATTTTGAATGTTTTTAATATTTTGAAATGAATAAATAGCAAAAATTATTTTCTTTTAAGTAAAATTTACGGCTTCACAGACTTTCGCCAGATATCATTATTCAGAATTACGACTGAAAAATATATTAATTAGTCTACATGTTTTCTATCTGTACCAACCTAAATTAAATCAGCTGTTAGTATTTATTATAAATATATTTTCATCATATAAAGTAAGTACGAAGTAATATCAAGTAAGTACTGAAGTATTTGTTTATAATCTCTTTTTTTTTTTTTTTTTGCAGAGACAGTTTTTAAAATGAGAAAAATAAAATCAAGTGTTTTTTTTATTTCTCAATGATTTAGATGTTCTTTCTTTCTTTTTTTTCTTTCTTTATTTTTCCTGCTGTTAATTTTTTCTTCCTTCCTTTCATTCTAAATATTTTTTCTTTCTCAATGATTTCGATGTTCTTTCTTTCTTTCTTTCTTTCTTTCTTTTTTCCCACTCTTAATTTCTTCTTCCCTCCTTTCTTTCCAAATATTTTTCTTTCTTTCTCAATGATTTAAATGTTCTTTCTTTCTTTCTTTCTTTCTTTCTTTCTTTCTTTCTTTCTTTCTTTTTTCCACTCTTAATTTCTTCTTCCTTCCTTTCTTTCCAAATATTTTTCTTTATAAGTTATTTAATTTTCCATTTTCCTTTCTTCTTTTGTTTTTCTCATTTTCTTTCTCAGTTTTCTTTTTATTCATAGTTTTTTTACGTCTTTGCTTTTTTTTCCTTTTCTTATTCATTTACCGTATTTGACAGTATATTAGAGGAAGTTTTCCTTTAAAAATATAAGTAAAAAATGGGAATTTTGGTACTTCTGTAGATTAGTTATATCCAAAAAACTTGACTGCTGCAAACTACAGCGTACCCAGTAAAAAAGCGGCAAATTTATTATCACTGTCTTAAAATTTCAGGAATAACTGACCTTGAATAACCTTGAATAACTTTATTGAATATTCATGACCTTAAAATATTCGACGTTTTAAGATCATACAACGTTTTAAGATCATCGATATAAAATATGTGATTCAGTAGCTACTGTTGTTCAGTAGGCAGATGTCGCGCTAATGGAAGGCAGGAGATTAGTGCTGACAATGAATCTCTTTGGAAGCTCCCGCTTTTGATATTGGTTGGTATCGATATTAATGACCCGTTTTTATGATTTAGATTTATTGTAGTCTTCCAGTTTTTCATGCTCTCCGTTAGGAATTTCACCGTTGTGGGTCATACTCTATATATTTTAAGGCTCTTCTCTATCCATGAGTGTAGTATACTGTCGAACGTCTTTCTATAGTTGATCCATGTTATCGATATGTTTCTCTTCCTTATTTTCACCTCTTCCAATATTGTTTTATTGATAATTAGCTCACCCTTGCACTCGTAACTTTTTCTTTTACATCCCCTTCTATTCTGCAGGGAGTAAATTGATTTTTTTTCTCAAGGAAGTTGTATGTTCTCTCTGTTATAACAGAAATGAGAATCTTGTACATTGTTGGTAGGCAGGTGATGGGCCTATAATTCTTCGGGTTCTGCGTCTCGTTTGTTTTAGGGAGTAGGCATGTTATTCCCCGCGTGAGACATTTGGGGAATTTTTCTGGGTTTATGATTATATCATTGCATGCCCGTGAGAGGTTTTTCTTGGGGTGATAGATAGATTTTCTTAATCAAAATTGACTATTCGGTTTATATCTGTTGCTTTCCGGTTTGGGGTTTTGTAGATGGCAACGGTCGTTTCGGGGATGTTGATATCCGTCCATTTTGGGCGCTCTATATGTGTGTATTGTCCCTATTGTTACTTGATCCATGTAGCTCTTTTATTGTGCATTTTGAAGTTTTCCAACATCTTAAATCAGATCTCCTCGACTTCCTTGATATTAGATGGGCTATTTATATCCATTTTATGTTTTCCCAGTTCTTGATATCGATTCTTGGCACCTCCTTTGAAGATCTTGTTTTGCCAGAAGAATCTGTTTCTTTTGTCATAACGCCTGATTCTCTGTTACATCGCTTGAATTTGTTGTTTCAGATTCTCTTTAAATTTTTGTTACGTCAGTTTTATTCTTTATGTCAAGGCTTCGTTTCAGTTGTCTCCATTTTTCTTTCTTTCATTTTGGAGCCATTGTCTGCTTCATTCAGAAATGACTGTGACATTATTCAGCTATGGTAACTGGCTAACGAATTAAGCATAGAAATTAAAAACGGGAAATACTTAAGGCGAGAAAGAGCTATACTAAAAGATATACTGAGAAGACATTAAAAAGAAGAATTTATTTACAAAAGAAAGATACTTTTCGCAGAAACAGAAAATCCGTACCAAAAAGCGAGACTGTGATTCTGTCAAAATTAATTAATGTCACAATAAGGGGGTGACACGCCAATATAAACAGAATTCAGATAGAAAAACAAAGCCGGCCGACGCATGCGGCCGTGGAGAAAATTGGGCTTGGGACCACCCTGGAGAATACCTATTAATTATCTTTCAGAGATATCATTTAACTTTAATTCCTGATTCCAGCGAGTGAAGCCATATGTACGAATCTTGACATGAAAAAGAGTGTCGAAAAGGGGACCATTATTATTGCTTATTCAAACTGTTGACGTCAGACATAGCGTCTCGAAAATGAGCATCTGGTGATAAGAGAATTTTAAAACACGAGAAAAACAAAAGAATTTAATTATCAGGTAAACACGACCACCTAGTTAAAAGTTGACTAAGTGGATCTGAGTGTCCCCAAAATCAAGATTTGATAAGAATTATTCGGCAATCTGGGATTTGTAAATGTTTTGTCCGAAGGAAAAGAAAAAAAAAAGGTAAAAAAAAGGATTTTGTAAACAACATTCTTTATGATAATTCTAAGAGGGCCGGTCTAGCCACA